>JAQIWD010001554.1:0-11983 GCA_034694825.1 Anurida granaria | reverse complement strand
CTGCCCGAAGTTGTTCCAAACGCTTCTTGTCCGCATCGTCGTCTGAATCTGTAGCACTTCCACTGCTGTCCCTGCTGGAGGACCGCGATTCCCGTCGGGATCGTTTCTTTTCCTTTTTTGATTTCCGTTTCTTCTTGGACTTGTGGGATTTATACTCCTTCTTTTCCTTTTTGTGTTTGGTGGGGACTCTGGTTGGAGGTGGATCCAAGTGGCGCTTTTTAGCCCCTCCAGCGATTTTCTGTAGGCCAGGAGTAGATAAATATTTGCGAATGTCCTTGAGGGGATCTTCGAATTCTTTGAACTTTGTCATCTTGAGCTGCGCTGGGTCACTCGAGCTTGTTTCCCCCACGGACTTGGCTTGGGATGAACTTGGACGAGCCACTGAACTAGTTTCGTACCAAGGGCGATCCTTGGTCTGCTCCAAACTATTTTGTCCCAAATAAACTAGGTAACCGATCTTCTTCTCGTAGTCCTCTTGCTCCTTTTTCTTTTCTTCTTCATGCTCCTTGTTAATTTCACTGTTAAGTTTCTGCCCATCCTCAAGATTCTGGAAGAAGTTGATGTGTCCATCACTTTGGGTCAAATCAGCAACTTCGGCTAGTGGGATTGGTAGATCTTCTCCTACATCCTTAACCCTTTGACTTGCTCTCTCCCGTAGAAAAGAAGTACGAGACTCTTGCGCCTAACAAATTACAATTCACCGGATTAGTGAGACATACCTCCATATTTTGTAAATTAGAAATTATGATAATTGAAACTCACAGCCAACTGGATACGTCGTTGCTTCTCTTTCTCCTTCTCTGCAGCCTCTGCTTCATCTTTGCGCACTCGGGCAATGTTCTTCTTTGTTCGGACATGCCAGCTGGAAAACCAATCAAGAATTACGAATCTTACTACCATTCCGAACTAAAAATTCAACAAGCACAAATTGTGTACTGTACTTTTCTTACCTTTTATGAGGCAGAATATTCATTCTGCTCTAATCTTGCAACTTTTGCAACGATCTTTGCTTTTTTGTCCTCAGAACTCAAGGGAGTAGGATCACAGACTGAGGAATGTTGTCTGGAAGTGTCGTGAATCTACCTATAAAATTATAAACGTATAAACAAAATTGAACTTCAACATTCATGGTTATTGATGATGAAGGAGAAGATTGTGGAAAACTTCCGAAAAAAAGGAAATGGCATCTGGTTTGTTAAAAGGCGTCACTCACATACTTTGGTTGTTCTCTGATTCACAATAATTGACAAAATCAGTTCACACATACCTTTACAGACGTTAGGAATTTGTAGTAAATTGACTTGAAAACAGCTGATGACGTTCATTCACTGACGAGAGGATTCTAATAAAAGGTTTGGATGAAATTCTTGAAATTCTTCTAAGATGAAATTCCAATCCGCCAGTTTAAAATTGGCGGGAAATCTCACTCTGTTTTCATAAGCGCAGCGCCAGAGTGTCGTTTCGTTCGACGCTTCGAAGCGTCATTATTTTGTCCACTTTTGCTTTTTTGTGGATTTTCTCTATTTATCCGAAATCATTATCTTAATTAACTAGTCAAAGTATGCGGTTGTTGCCTTATCCTTCTTGAACTTGTATGAACACTTTATTTACAAGACCTCGGGTATTTTAGAAAGGTATAGAGGCTCAATATAAATATTTACTGTAACTCCTTAATTGATTACAAGGAATCATACTTAAAACAAAACCAATTGACACGATTGCCTACTTCACAAGAGCTTGGTTAGTCACGACAAAGTACTCCGACACCAGTTGGGGGGATCAATCGACGTTTGCGTTGTTCTCCAAAAATGCCCAATAACGGTTCTACTCCAGCTAGAAATTACATCCAAACGTTTAGAATATTCCTAGGACTTGTGCTGACAATTATTCCAGAAGTTAGGGCGTGGTCATACGGAGCTCCACCGTCCACTTGTAAGTCCCTCTATCCCGTCCACGGTATCCGCCCGCAGGACTACCCTTGCCCATATTCCATTTCTCCAGACAAGACAACCATTTTCTCCAATGAATCCGTGACGGTGATAATTGCTGGCGATTGGTTCAAGGGGTTCATCATGATGGCAAAACCTACGGGACACTGGCAAATGCGGTGGCAAAAGGCTGTTGGGAGGTTCCGAAATAATTTTGGGCTCAACGTCTTTGATTGCTACGACATGACGGATGTGAGATAAAAATAAGCATCTTTTAATTCACTATTACTTTGCAATCTATATCTAGCTTCAACGCATGAAATTGCATTTTTTGTGAATAGAACGCGGTCACGCAGTCGGTAAGTCAGTATAATGACGATGTAGAGGTTGTCTGGAGTCCTCCTCCGGATTTCGAAGGGCGAGTCACTTTCCTGTAAGTCCTGATTACCTTTGACTCCTAAAATTGTCCTTAAATTGGTCAAATGGACGTGCTTGCATTTTGTTAATTTTTCAGAGCCACAGTGCTAAAAAATTACAAAACGTTTTGGACATTAGTTCACTCGCCCGCTGTCAAAGTTATCCGGAGATGAAACGACCTTTGACCTGACTGAATTTATTTTAAAAATGTAGCAATAATTTTTAATATCAACAAATTTATTTAACGTAAAATCGGAACAGATTGTGACGAAAATGTATTACACAAAAAATAAAATTATTACACTTCAACTTTCTTCAAATAGAAACAACTTGGCAAGCATCCTGATGAGGAATTGTTTGCAATTTTTCCCTTTCAGTTCCTGCCTCGTCTACTTGTGAAAGTCGTGAAATTCTGAGACAGTTTCCCCAATTTCGCACATAAGTTGATGGGGATGTTGGCGTAAAATCAACAGTCACTTCAATTAAAAACCTTTTTATCCCCTCGGAGCCTAAAGGGGGGTGGACTAGTTTTAATTTTTCTCATGTTGTAATTATCATAAATTTCACCATCGTTGTTTGCTCCGTTTGAGGGCTGATTTTATAACTTAGAAAAGGTGAGACTCATCGTCGCTTCCTTAATTTTTTGGTAGAATTGGGCTGACATGGATTTGTGACCTGGTTAGGAACGGATCTCTTTCTATGGCTATCCAGTAGTCGTGGCTCAGGGCTACCGGTTGTAGAGGTCGGCGAAGTGGCTACCGGTAGTACCTTTACATTCTTAACTTCTGACCCACTTGGGGTCAAATCCTGGTGATGTTGGCTGTGACTGTGGCCGTACTGGTGGTGGTGAGCACTGCCCGAGGCACTGCTAACCCCTCCATTTTGAACCATTTTGTCTGAAGTCGAGTAATAATGCTTGGTCCTAACCCCGCCCGCCTTTTCATACACAATGTTCACTTCCGGTGTAGCGTCCGACTGGGGCTCAATGACTTCCAGATCCGTTTGAACCTGTGGTTCCTTCAACATAATGTAAATGACGCTCTTCTTCCGCGGGGGCAAATAAATGGTCTGACGACGCTGGAATTTCAGTGTCGGCCCACGAACAAAGGAGACGCGCTCGTTATATCGCTGGGACTCTTCCAGGATCGTTGATTTAATCAAATTCTCATCTTCCGGGTGGTGAAACAAAAATCGGAGCTCACTTTCACTGGGATTATTCATGAGCACTTCTCCAGTTGTCTGATTCGGTGGTACATGGGTCGGTGGAAGGTACACTGGAGATGTGGGATGCAACATGGATGGCGGCATCGGTGACGGTGGGCCATACAATTTGGCCGGGTAAGGTTGCCCCTCAGGTTGTGATGGCCGGGTGATCTGGAGTTTATTTTGAGACTGGAATGCCATTGGTCGCTGCTGGAGGTTGTGCTGGGCAAATGGAGGCGGGACATGGACATTAGTCATTGCCCTCTGGTCAAAATATCGAGTCTCCACAGTCCTTCTGTGTTTTGGGAGCACAGGGACCCATCGTCCCCCAACATTGTTACTTGCCCGGGTGCTCCTTCGGTGAAGTAGGGTTGAGGATTCTGAAAGTACTTGGAGGCCTCCAGCACCATTTCCTGATGATACGCTGTGGATGGTGAATTGTGTCAGGGCAAAAATAAAGATGAGCCCACCACCTGTAATCTGCATTTGAAAGGAGCCATTAATCAAACTTGCACCAACTTTCTCTTCACCTTTGACCATATCTTCACAATTTCATCTCGAAAAGGGCCAAAAATGAAAACGAAGAAACCCGGGCTACGATCTCTGCCCGAGTTATGCACGTGGGATTTGTGTAATATAAAAATTTAAAGCGGAAACAACATAAAGCGATTTGGAAAGTGCGCTTTGTTTGGGCTTACCCTTCTGGAATCCCAGTGGAAATTCTCACACATATTGGACACAATTTTGGAACCAACTTAGTTTTCTGTTGACTTTAACCAATTATTTCCAGAAAGTATTTCATGGAGGAAAGGAGAGTCGCCGTGGTTGGTTTCCACTTGTTTTCACTTCCTACTACAAAGGAGAAAAGCGCGTCCCTGAAGATGAGTCTGACTTGTGGTGATTCGGTGGATTTTCAGAATAACACGAAGAAGAGGGAAGGAGGATGAAGCTCTGCCAGTGTGCCACATTGGGATGACAACAATGCTAATTATGAATAGGGAACTCTTTCTCTTCTCACCTTCTTCTGCGAAATCATGGCGATGGACAGGTAAGGGGAAGTAGGACTGAAGAAGAGGCAAAGGCATCAGGATATGACAATACTGCAAATGCTCCCTCCTCCACACGGAATTGGCAAAGGAACCTTGTCATCTTTAATCTTTCCTTCAAATCCCCGCACATTCTCCTTGTGGTCTTATAATAGACGCTTGTGAAATTGGGATTCAGGAGGTGAGGCTCAATTTTATTCATCCCTAACAATAATACCTTCCCTCGTAGAGGTTCTTTTAATAACTCCTCCATATGAGCAGAAGATTGTCATTCCGGCCATTGTGATCTCATGATGAAGATGAGGCAAGACGAAGGGAGACTGAGGATTTAAGTGCAGGCAATGAAACGGGGGATGATAATGATGGTACTTAACAATTGGCGATTCGAATTAATTCGTTAGGTTTACGTGATTATGAACTTTCCGTTTTGGTTCCTCTTAATTACACCTCCCTCCTCGGATCAATAAAGGAGGATCGTTGGTTAAGCAAAGGTAGGGCGCTGATCGCTGATGACGTCAAGAGAAAGCAACTAATTCATCATCGTGTCTGCCATTATTCCCATGTCGGATTTCTTATGCATTAGTGCATTAGGTCCCTGCAATGGGTGTTAGGAAGAAGGACATGATTGATGGACGCATCGTGATTCTAATTTTTAGGATTTAGAAAACTGGCAAAGTAGATTTTCACGACTCAGGTGGTGATGGTGGTGGGTCCCTTTGCAAAAAGGGGACGAGCCTTTGCTAAATTTGAGCTATGAACTAAAAGGCTTCCGATTTGTAATTAATCCTTCTTCATCAAAAGATCTAATCAACTCCACCCCCCTCTAATGCGCATTCCTGCTGAGGTGAAAGCAAACAATTCCTAATTAGAAATGCATTGTAATTAAGCCCTTAAATGACTCTCGCGATTTTCATGGCGTGAAACAATGGTGGACGATGGGTATAATTTAGCCCAATATGGACCGATGCTAAAAGGAAAAGATGCACAGATGCATTGATCCTTAGAGAATTTCCGATTTTTCGACACTTGTGTTTCTCCACATGGGGTCCCTTTGTGGGCTATGTAGTTTTTATGGGTCGTTGGTAGAGGGGCATCTTAATTGGGAATTGTTCCTACAGGTACATGTCGAGTGGAGTGGGAGTGATTTTAGTGCATTTGAGCTTGGATTTTGTAGGATAATAGTGAAACAATGCCGAAATTAAGAGCAGGAGTGATTTGATTAATGGTCGCTCCTCGTGTCCCAACGATAAATGACGAGAAAGCAGAATTTTATGCTCGAGACGACAATACCTGAACTCAAGCCAACGCATTCTTGGAAACTTGGCAAAAGCTCTTTTGCCATTGTCATAAAAGATGATGACAATGTTTGAAATTCAAGGGAGGATCATTAAGAGATCCCAAAAGTCCTAAATTTCCCAAGATCGATAAAAGATTTCATGTGTGATCATAAACATTGAAATAATTTTTGCAGGGTCTCAATTTCAGCCTTCGTTGACATTCCGTCTCCGCCTACTTAAGTTTTGCCTGAAACTGTTTCTGTTGTGGGTAATAATCGTGGGATGTTTATTATGGGCTCATTGTTTTATGCCCTGGAGAGATGCTTCGAGGGTGTTTAATTGTTCCTACCTTCATAAGTGCAGTGGAATTGTGGGATGAATAGACTTTCGCCAAAGCCTCCGGCCCATCTTTAAACTCATCTTGCTAATAATAAAAACAAAGGGGCTTCCTTTCACTTATGCCAACAATGTAGGCAGGGCATCACAGACGTCAATCTCATCAACAATGGATCAATACTCCTCGGCCATTTTCTAATTCAATTTGAATTTCATAACCACATCCTCGTGTGATCCCAAAATAGGATCCGTCAAGATTTCGCCTGGGGCTATCAAATTGAAATTATTGCTAAATTCAACTTCATTTTCTTCCTGTGTTAATTTATGGGTTCCTAATTTGTAAACAATTTGTCTACAACGCTTCGCAATCTCGGGGAATGACAGCGTCAGGTGCAATTGCTGCTAATTTGAAGAGCTCATTACGGAATTTCCCCTTACGCTTTCCTGCAAGAGCTAAAAGATGGGAATTCATTTCGCAATGGACATGACAAGGGGTTGCAAAAGATTAACATCTTGACTGCGAATTTATTTTTAACACTTTGGTGATTTCTTTGGCTTTGCTTTGTCGGATTCAATTTGCATTCTTCTCAGGCGCATTCATGAGTGAGTGACAAACTTTCACTTTCACCAGGGATTGGTCCAAAAGTGACCCATGACATGTGCCATCTTTTACGAGGACGTCTTCGTGCAAGTTAATTAACTGGACTAACTTTAAGCATTTGTGGGTTAAATTACAAAAAATAAAATGGAGTTTATTCTCGATATAAAATTTCGATTCAAGTCATACAGGGTTGGTAAGAATTAGGAATAAAAATACGAAATAGGTAAAAGGAAAGCACTTTCTTGATTTTCGGCTAATCAGCGATACCCATGATAGTAGGAAAACAAAGGCGTGGCACAGAAGCGTCAGGATTTCACGTATACATTCAGGATGTTGTTCTGGATTGAGCGATGACGACTCGGTGTTCTTGTTCCCAGCAAGTCCCTCCTCAGTTCCTGGACGGAGGGAGGATTGGGCCACTGAGTGGTCGGTAGGCCTGGTCATTCGGGTAGTGGACCTGAGTATTGGTTGGAGCTTCATATTGAATGTTGACCTGGGGCTCAATGGCTTCCTGTTTCGGCACGTCAACCTCAGCGGCGACCGTCTTCTCTGGTCTCTGGAGTAAGATGTTAATTGGCTGCTTCCCTCCAGCCGAACCTCCCTTGAATCCAGCCTTGATGATCTCCTCGACACGGTAGTTGGGAACAACAATCTCAACGGCTGGGGCACCACCACCGGCTCCGGCCAACCAGAGGATGTGTTCGTATTTCAGCGTAATGTCTTCCTTTCGGATAACCTCGCACTGGAACCTGTAAGTGTCTGGGCCTCCACCAATTCGCTGGCATCGGACATTGTTGTTTCCTCCACGACCTCCACCACCACCGCCGAATCCGGTGGGTTGGGTTGGTCTAGCAAAGGAACCATCACCAAAGCTTTGGGCAGCAGTGTCAAGTTCCTGACTGGGTGGGGTGTATCCGTAGCCGGTCTGACGCTTCTGGACGGCAACTTGCGGGAAGTTGTTAGAAGCGGAGATTTGGGGTTCGATGGCACGCGGACGAGGTTGGGTGGGCTGGAAGTATTGCTGGTTGAATTGAGCCGATGGGGTCGGGACAGGAGATGAGACGGAAAGGAGGACTAGGCCATGAAGGACCGCCAATACCTGCAAATTACCCGAAAATCAGATTAGATCCTCAGCCATCATCCCCAGCACAAAGGAAACTTACCCGAAAACTGTTCATGTTTCTTCCTTTTCTGAGCAAGATGCTTGGACCAGGAGATTTCGGATGTTTCTTGTTCTTTGAGGAAGGGAAGAGGAGAGAATGATGAAAAGGACGTCGGCAGACTTGGTTTATAAAGGGCTCTGTTCCTTCCGAACATAATAATGCTACGTAACAATAATGATCCTCCTGTTAATGGTCCTCCGTCGTAATAATAATAGATGGGAATGAGAATGTGGGTGACAGGCTGGCAGGAGCGTCCTAATCCTTACCTCACTCTCCATCAATCCACCGTTCGTTCCTTCTTCGTTATATCACAGGACGCTCCGAGAGAGATCTTCCCCGCTGCCACATCCTTACCATTTTCACACCCATCTTGAATAATTCATTTCCGTCTTGAGGATGGAAGGTGGTGATGGGCCAACTTCTTCCTCCCGCTCACTCTCATTATCCCGTTGTTAATTGCAGGGATAGGAGGACTTGAATCTCGTGGTGGTATTTTTAGTGCAATCTTCACATATAGATCCTAATTCATATCCATCCATATTCATCTTCAACCATCCACTACACTCACTCAAGCACACTCGAAGATGATGGACCAACATCAACAGAAATTCGCTTTCCATTTTCCATTTTCCATTTTCACAATGATTAATAATTCGAAATTCTCATTTTTCGCAATGCTAAATTATATGCAAGCGCAGAGCATGCAGGATTTCAACGACGTTTGCCATTTTGGAAGCAATTAAATGCAACGGATCTTATTCTTAACAGTTAATTCCTCCATTTAGGCGTTATTTCTGTAAAATTAAGATCACAATTACAGTCATGATTAATTAAGTCCGTAATCGATTAATGATTATTAAAGAAAAATAGGAGTGTCCTGGCATAGATCAAACCAAAAGTATACGCCTTATTCCAATCCTACCTTACCTAATAACAATCGTAATTTATTAATTTTACTCCTCTAATTTCAACATTCTTATCGTAATTCGGGTGGGTACCTGTTTGATTAACACAAAGAATAAAATGCAATTTTTATTTCCTCCAAATGAAGAGTGTTAAAAGTGCCAAATGCACTTTCAAGGGGTCTATAAATAAATTCACTTCCAAAGAAGGCATCTGCCTTGATGGAGCACTTGAAGATTTCTATTGTTTTGTTTATTTTAATGAACTTCCTTAATTCATTATAATAATTACGGATTGTAGGCCTCTATGTACCCAACTCTTTTCGTTATTTATAATTTTACTTAATCCAATCACGCCTAATTTATTTGCAGAGATGATTGATTGCAAATTCTTGGGATTAACTTTGTCATCTTTCCTTTTCCGACAGGATTGAGCACTCTAGCGCTTTCATGTTCTGCTTTTCATACCAGGTAAGAACGCGTAAGGTACTTTTTCTAAAAGTCTTACCAAATGCAAAGGGAAACTTTTTAACACAATTTAATTAATTAAACTGAGAGCAGATGCGGCGGTGGCAGTGGTAGTGACGATGACGGAATGATTTCTTTAAATGAATTTGACGGCGGCAGGTAGGAGGGATGGATTGGCAAAGAGAATGTGGAAAAGAATTAATCAGTATGTATAACTGAGTTTAATTTTGTTGACAGTTGGTGGGTTATGGCGGTGATGGTGGACATCTTAATTCCGAGCGCATGGGGGATGACATGAAATATCGGGCTAATAAATGGATTTGGAAATTGGAATCCTTTTGACAGGAAAATGATGATGGGATGAGGGAGGATCACAAATTCATTTTCTACCCTTCCTTGATGCAGAGGAAATGATGCGGTCTCGTTTCAGAAACAATGGGATCTAATTTGGCAAACTTGGAGCTTTAAAATAAACATTTATTATACTTTGAAAACTTTTTGCAAAAACTTCCTTGATTCGGGATTTCCTCCTTCCCCTTTTCTTTGCATTCCTTTTTTTTCAGACTTATAGTCTTATATGGGGTGAAAGCATGCATTTGTCTACGGCCTTCAAGCTAAAACTAACTTTAATATATTCTGAAGAGAATTAATGGTAATTAATTATAATTTCGCAGCAGGTTATCAAGAGCAAGAATCCTTCAAGATTCCCATCTATAGATTATCTTTGCTCCTGCAACAAGTTGGAGTCAATTCTTAATCGCGGACAGTGTCGTTTCTTGGAGATCTCCTTGAGCTGAGACCCTTGAGGAGATCCCCTGAGATGACCTTTCACAGTAAAATCTTTGAAAATTTCTTTGAGAATCTCTTTAAAAGAAAAACAAATGTACGAGTCAGGCAAATCGGAAGCTTCAATCTGAAAACTCCAACACAAGTTAAATGCGAATAGAGGCCGAGTTTTAAAAGGAAATAAAATTAGGAAGGTCTTCTTGAGTGTAAAGAAAGGAAGACTTTAATGAGGATTAAAGGAGGAAGTGAGAAAATGCGTCATTACAAGTTCATAAGTATCAAATCACGAAGGAGCAATTTTTAGGAATTCCATTAGCCGCCATTGCTAAGGAAGTTGGAGATCAGTGCAGGCTTTTCCTCCTCGGTAAAATTCAATTTCTAACCAAAACACTCAATATTTTTAGCCCTTATTTCGGTAAAATCACCGGGTTTGAGACATGGATTGAGAATTGGACGGAAAATGAGTTACCAAGATCCAGAAGTAAGAAGTAAACATCACGATCATAACTATCCACATTTCCCCGGAACATTTTATGGGATCTCTTTAATTGATTTCACCGGTGGCCAACATCATAAAAATTGCATTTGAAGTCTGAGGTTGAAGATACAGCGTTCCTCCAAATTTGATTGAGATGACAAGTCCCTGATTTTCATCAACTTACCCACATTTCTAAGTGGGCAACAAGTAGTAATTGCCGCATTCTTCACACAACAGAAGGATGGAAATAATTGATAAGGAGGTAAACAATAAAAGAAAACGGTAAGTCATAGGAATAGGAATTAAGAATAGCTCAAGGTATTCTGTCGATTTTAGGTTCGATACTCCACAGCATCACCATCATCATCGCTTCTGCAATCTCCTGTCACTCCTCACCAAAAGAACTTTGTTCATTAACGCTTTCCATTGTTGTTTCCAACTGAAGGATGCATTTATGAAAGCACATTTCAATGTTTCTAGCAAATGCATTCATTCAAACTGTTAGGTTGGCCCAGTCTAAAGTGATTTTAATAGCCTTGCTTGTTGCATTTTTAGTTTGTCATGCGATGCGTGGGATTATTTGGAAATAAATTGAGCACATCACGACAATTAGTTTAGCAAAGTAAATATTTGTTGAGGAGATCTTGTACCCTTTACAAGTAGTCATTTGTCATTCAGGAATAAATATAAATGGGAATCCCCAAAGATGGTCTCAAATCATGCAATTCGCTTGTCGAATGTCAATGACTGACGAGTTTCGTTTACGTTGCATGCAAGTGGGTGCTTAACAAGCTGAAAGGGCTGTAACGTGTGATGTTGACGAAACTAATCCCAGTAGCAGCCAAACACGACAACTGACTTGATCAGTTAGTTTCTAAAAGTGTAAAATCACCAATTCAGAATAAACCTTGAGAAATCTGTAGAAAAGGATCCATAGAATCATTTTTGAAAAGTGGATTCAAAGTATTAAGGGAAAATAAGGGGGATGAATTAGTGTTGAGTCAGACTAATCCAAGGTTTACTGTTGGCTCAATTTTCACTTTCCCTTCAGCCCCATCTTCTCTTAATTGATAAAACATGAGGAGGTGTGAGGGCTGTAAAAGTCCTCCGCGCCCGCCTACACCTTGATTAATCCTTGACTGATTTTTATGATTGCCTCATAAAACCTGGTCGAGGGATTAGCATCAGTACACTAAACTGAATTCAAATTAAATTATTAGAGTTCTCGGTTGAAGGGAGGCTGGGGCCGTGCCGTAGAAGTAAAGGCAGAAGAAGGGAGGGATAATCAATGTAACTCTAAAGAAGTCAAGATTTCTATTATTGACTTGCTCAAATTGAAGAATCGTGCTATTTGGCAATTGACGGAAATTGAACGTCC
>JAQIWD010001553.1:0-11984 GCA_034694825.1 Anurida granaria | reverse complement strand
CTTACCCTACAAATATGAGCAAATTTGGTGATTGGCCCAAAAATGGCGAAAAACCCCAAAATCCGATAAGGTCCTTTGTCAGCATACCTCTTCTCGGAAGCTCCCCCAGTGCCACCGCCTGCCTCCCTGCAGTTCATGATCACAAATCAAAATCAAGATATAAGCTTCAAAGTCACCAAAGATGCGCAAGTGCAAACACTAAGAATGATAACCAGCAAACCATTAAATCAGGCCCTGGAAAAATGTCTCAGACGAAGCATTTATCAGAAAAGAGGAATGGGAAATGGGTTTCCAGGAGAAAATGTTAACGAGTCTTTAGACAAAGTTGACTTGAACGGTAACATTTTGATTTTCCCAGAAGATAACTTCACTAACTGCATTTTTTATTATCAAAATGGAAAAAAGACGAAGAGGGGTTCCTTCAACCCCATTTAATCTTCCCTTTTCTTCCTGAACTTGTTCCGATTATTTATGGCCGAAGAAAGTTGGGGTTCACACTCAAAAATTCAAAGGGACTTTCCCTCATCCCTTTTTAGGTGGCAGTGCGGTACTCTTCCTTATCTCGACTATCCACTGACTCCATTTTTGCACAACAAGGAACAGATTGTGAGACATCTGCCTGCCCTTTCCATGCTGCACTCCTGGAGCTGGAGGAATCGTCTTCCCTCAGATAGGGCCACTGGAACTGCTGGAAGATTTATTCAACTGAGAATATTAAAATTTAGCCACCCTACACGGTGGGGCAATGGAGTTGTTGGAGGGAAAAGGGGCAAATAGTATTAACATTCAACTCATTCGGAATCCTGACATCTCAATATTTCATTCCGTCCAACTGCCACATTCGTAGCGACAGCGGCGGCGGCGACGGTGGGCCACGGCAGTGGGAGAAAGGAAAAGATAGCAGTAGCAAGCACAAAATTTTGCATTTTATTTATGTCAAAAGAAGCTCCATTTGGGCGTAAAGTGGGATGGTGGTTGGCGTGTCTCCAAAAGAGATTTAGGCTGATGTGCTTCTTGAAAATGATCTTTTGAAAAAGATGAGAGCGGAAATGGTCACTTTCACTTTACGTTTTGTGTTCCTCCCAGCAGCCTCCCTGAATCTTTTGAAAAAAAAGTTTAGGAAGACTTTACAAGTTTAGGTAATATTTTACATTGAGTCATCCACTTTCCCCTTGTAGGTTCGCTTAAACTTTGTTCCTTCCCTTCTCAACGTTTTAGAAGAAGCCGCGGTGGCAGTGTTCAGTGACTTGTGCTTTTGGCCGCTCAGAATTCAAAGAACCTCCGGGCGACTTGTTCCCTTTCACTAACTTTCTTCGGCCTTTCTCCTTCTTGCCCTCTACTCTTCAAGATTTCCCCATCCAAGATTCATCTATTATACAGTAGCCCATAAAAGTACGAAAGGCGGAAGTGGGGTGGTGTTTCTGATTTTTGTACTCATGAAAATCATAATAATGTTCTTTAAAAATTGAAATGGAAGGGAAGAAAACAGGAAGATGAAAATGAAAATCTTGTTTGCTCAAAGTACAATCTTGGAAGAAAGGGGACGATGGCGCCGTTTCAGCCAACGCTATTGGAATCCCAAGTTTTCCCGTTTCCGTTTCACTTTTTTGAGCTACAGCTTCATCCCCTACAGCAAGCATGTCTATCGACTAGAGCCATTTTCTACACTTCCAGGTTCACATTTAGGTTCCAAATTAGCAACTCAGTTTTATTACCACTGAAAAATATTACGACCAGCTTTCACCTCTAGTTTAATTTCCTTTTGGAAAGTTACAACAAAGAGTTTCCCAACGAGCAGAGTGAGTTTTCTAAACGCCCATTTTCTAATTTTGCAAAGTTTCCCCTCGTACTGAAGACTAAAGTTTCATTATTTCCCCAACTCTTGTCATCTTTCCCAAAGAATGACTTTTAATGGATGCCTAAAGGAAATAAGATGACAGATGGATGGTACTAAATGCCAAAAGAAATGGAGTAAGCACTCAAGGGCTATGCCTCGATAAATTTTTTGCATCGTTCCAAATTGGAAAGAGGGGATGAGGAGCGGAGAAATTTTTTAAAGAAAAGAAAACTTTTTAATCCAGTTCAACTAAAAACTTTGAGACATCAGAAACAAAAAAAAACTTGAAATGAAAGACTCAACTTGAAAAGTTTTCCCCAAAAATTTTCCTTTCTTTCCTTCAGAGCTCATCCTCTCAATTTAAAAAAAGATAAAAAGAAAGAACGGGAGAAAACCACAGAGACCGGGAGAGAAAAGAAAGGCGGCGTGTGAGAGTTTCCAGCTTTCCCCGTCGTTTTCCTTTTACCTTCTTTTCCCTTAGTCTAAAGTGGAAGTTAGAATGGAAGATGAAGTTGATGATCAGGATGATGATGATTATCATTAGACACACACTACTACGAGCCATCATGGCTAGAATGGAAACTGTAGGTTTTACAAAAGGACTTTCTTTCCCCCATTTTCAACCCTCATCATCCTCCCATCACTAACCACTCAAAAGTCGACTATAAAAAGAATTAAAAGTTGGAAGAAGAAAGTGGAGTGAAAGCACGTAAAGTACTATTACTAAAATTCTCTTAAGCATTCCCGTTCACTCTTTGAAGGAAACTAGCATTCACTTGATCACTCCCTCCATTTTCATTGAACTAAAACGAGAATTTTAACCCCATCCACGTACTTTAACCGATTGTTATTTTTGCCCTTCTTTGGTAGTACCCACCGTAAATGCTCCCGAAACCGGTTAGAATTTCTAGGGAAGGACGGTCCAAAGAAGGTAGCATAAAAATTAAATGGAGGACGTCACATTATTACATATTTATGGGGAAACTTTTTTGGTGTTCCTTTATTCTTGGTTTATGGGATGGGATGATAAGGTTTTCACTTGTTACTTTCTTGGCTTTATTAGTCCAAGGACCAACCAGCATCCAGCATCCTGCATCCGCTTCCAGTGTGTCTACTTTTAACCACCACCACCACCGTCCAAGAAAGACGTAAAACATTAAAACCAGGGAATGCGTCCAAGTGAAGAAGAGCAGGAGCCACAAAGAGTCCTTCGGTACACATCATTATCTCGGGATCCGAAGAAGTGGAGAGCCTAATTTATTTTCCCGGAATGAAAACTTAGCCCTAATGAATGAGAGAGGAAGGAAACAGCATTTTCCCAGAGAAAAGAAATAAAACTGAAGCTTTGTTTTAGAAAGCCCAAAAGTTGGGTTTGGACTTTTGTTACCACCATCCCCATTCAAGTTCCTTTCAAGTAAAACACTTTTCAGCCCTTGAGTAAAATTTAGATGCTTCCATTCCGTAGATGAATCCATTTGCACATTATTTGCTTGCCAGTTTCTAAATTATGGAGAATGTTTTCAGGCTAGAAAGGAGGATAATTGGCTCAATTCTTATTTCTAACAGCTTAAACGCTGCTCTAGAAACTTTCGTCAGGTTGTTTAGCATAGGAAAGTTGTTTTTTATTTCACAATGCCTTCTGACTGGGATGGGACTGGCAGGTTTAAATCCCATTTGAGCTTTAGCTTAAGATGTATCTTAATAGCTTTACTAGATAATCTTTAACCATTTCTTGTTATTTATAGACTCAAGCCCTCTCCTATGCATTGACGTCCTTTCAAAGGAAGATTTAGTTTAAAAGCCAACGCCAACACTGACCGGTGTACAGCGTCTTGGAATCGAGGACCAGCTTCAGAGAATTCTACAGTGGTGTCCGTCCAGGCGAGTAAAATGGTAAGAACTTTAATTATTAGACGGACGCTGTAATTACAACTTACAAACGTGTAATTTCGTTTCTTGCTTTATCTCTAGACACTTTTCTACCAGAGGGCACTGCTACAACTTCCTAAATTGACCACCATCGGCTTCCGTTGCCATCAGAAAGGCATGTCGGACGTGCTAACTCGTCATGCTTCAACAAAGGGAAAAATTATGGAGAAATATGTTCAAGTTCTTCCAATTATTAAATTGTCACCATCCTATACTAGCGGTAAGATTCTTCTTGGAAAATGGAACTTTGGAAATTACAAAGGAAGATATACGGGGATAATTGAAAAACTTGCCCCTGATGCGACACTGCCCGATGGCCAGCACGAGTCCTCCCTGGAGAATTTTGCCAAGGCATTAGTCCCTAGCGAAATTCGTGATTTCGTGGGTGAGGTCAAGTGTCATGCGGTGTTTCATTTTGACGGCCCACCAGATTCAATGGAGTTTATCCTTGTTGCCTCCATATCAAGCCTAGTTGATATCAATAAGCACCTCTTCTCACCAGATTATCCCTACCAGTTGGAATGGTTCGACATTAATAAGATCCCATTCGACAAAATGCCGGCAGATGACAGGATCTGGTACCCTTCGGTCATCCAGGGGAAGTTGATCAAGGGATCTTTTCATTATGGTGGCCTGGACGAAAGGGAACTCAAGTCCTACGAACTGGAAGAAGTCAAGGACCTCGATATTTAAATTCAACCGAAAAAATGTATTCAATTGATTATAATAGAAGTCTTTAATTTCTCACAAAATGGAATCTATAAATACAAGTAGGCCCAAAGGTTAACAGCCATTGGTGGTTGACTGGGCATACAATTGTTCAATTGGGATGAGGTTTCATGACTTCAAATTATAATAATCCTAAACACCCTTGTAAATAATTGTAATTTAAATTCACAATTGGAGCACCAGGATTTGTTTTCAACAGGTTTTTTTTTTGATTAATTCGATTGTCTTCCCTTCATAAGATGAAGTTTAAAGCTTCATTTTGTAATGTTCCCACACAGCCGTATTCTTATGAAGGAAACCCCCTGTACATTATTGACTATAATCCCAAAATCGAAGGTGGACATTTGCAAATTCTCCGAAATGAAGCATACTCGAGTAACAAACTCATTCGGAAAGTGTGGAATATTTAGCAGTGAAATTCTAGAAGTTAAACTAATTTTGGATTCAGACTACTGAACTACGCATGACTTTCACTAAAAATTAGTAGGACTTCAAAAGTAAAAAAAAAAAGATTATTAAACCCCCAAATTTGAAAGTGTAAAGGGAATTATGAATATTTAGCACAATAAACGAGTATTCCCAATTTTCAAACCCACGTTACGTCTAAACCCACTGCCAATTTAATTTCGCAGGCCTACTTCCACTCAGGGTGATTTTCTTAATTTTAAATTTAGTTATCACCTTTTAAATCACTAAGTTGCTGGTTCATTTTTTTAAAGCCTATGACTTGAAAATTGCAATTCCTAGTAGAGGAATTCACACTTCTTCGCCACACTGCAATCAGGGCATCTAAAATAGATTTAATTGACGACAATTAAAAGACCGGCCTGCTAAACTTTATCACGGGGTTGATACGACGCGGTGTCTGATATCTTAGGATTTTCTGCCTGACTTGACATGAATAAAAGCGAAAGCGCCTCCAGCGATTGTCTCACCTGAAAAATAAACAATTGATAATTGGAGGTTTAAATTTAATTTATAGTTTCAAGAGCACATTACCCTGATTATTTGTTGCAAATTCATATTAATGTATTGATGAATTTCATCAGCAGAGCTTGTGTGAAGTTTATTTTGCCACGATAGAAGTTCTTGGTAGAATTGATCACTGGAACCAACAGAAATTGAAGATTAGAGCAAGTGACGCATTAACGTTGATCACCTCATGAATTAATTTGGAATTACCTGTCACGAAATATTGGCTTCATTGAGAGTTTGTCTTGTAAATTTGAGATCCGATTTAGCAGAAGTGCTGCTGATAGGAATAAAATGACTAGAAGTGCTGTTGCCAATAGGATAAGCGATGGACCCCGGCTAGTTGCCTGTGCTTGAAGAGATTTTTTATCTGAAAGGAAAACGAAAATTAAAGACTGAATTAACTATAGAACGTGCATCCAGGCTTACTGGAGAAAGTGCTGGGATTTGACGTATTTGCTTGGACAATCGAAGATCGGTGAGGGACTCGGGTGTAGACTGGAGACGTAGATGCGACCACTGGAGTCACGCCAATAATAGACGCAGAGCTAATTGGATGAAGAGAATGATGTATGGACGAGCTAAGTCCCTTGATGCTACCCTGAGGTCCAAGACTTCCACGTCCACCGGTTGTTGGACTGCCCGGTAATGTCCCTGCCATAACTTTTGCCACGTGGACCAACTTCCCAATTGTCGGGGGAGACGATGGTTCTATTGCTGAGTCATTTCCACTTCCGGATTCTGCTGACGATTCGTCTGGGACGCTCAGGTCGCCGCTACCCTTGTCCTCTTCTTTGAGCTTCTGAAAAGCATCAAAACATGAACAGGCGTTAAATTCTGTGCAGTTGGGGTATAGAAAATGAACTGCATTTGATTTATTACGGTCGTGATTTTGAGAACTTCTTTGGCCTCTTGATCGATACTGTAGTTCCAGACTTTGCACATTAATTTGTATGTAGCATCACGCGAGAGGAGGGAGGCAAAGACATGCTTCTCTGACCTCGTGCAAATACCAACTGCATTTGGAATGATTTTGGCAGTCCGCTCCTTTGTAATTCGGACAACTGAGCAGACGGGAATTAGAAGCTGCAAAACAAGAACAGTTGGAAATTGAATTCTGACATCACTGAAATTAAATTTCCATAAAATTCAGATGCTTGAATTAAATTTTTTTAAAACAGATCCATACAATTGAAATTATTCTGAATACCTTTGTAACGTATCCAAAGACATTGGAATAGAATGCGAAATTGTTTTCAGTGATGTAAAGATATCCTTGCAGCAAAATGTCTCCAACGAGAGCGCACGAGTAGTCTGAAATAAAGGTTAATATTTCAGAGTCAAAAATCGATCACACCCCTCCCACCATTCCCATGAACTCATTCATTCCCGTTGATTAAATTTCAATTGTTAATGGCACATCAATATGCAAGATCAGCTTACAGTCAAGCACTTTTTCATCTGGGGCGACTGTTTTAAAGTGGCGATGAAATTTCTTCTGGCGTGATTTTGATGAGCTCGGTGCGAGGCTAAATTCCGAATCTGATCCCACGACTCTCAGGTTTGATGCCATCACTGGCGCACTCGCGCTCAGGTGTTTCAGCGATTGCCTAAAAACAAAAAAAAATAGGCAAATTAAACATTGTTGCAGAATTATTTCAAGTTTCAAAACTCATTTCACTCAGGAAGTTGGCCTTGATTTTTCCATCAACCATACAAAATGATGACTGCCTGGATATACTAATGATAAAAAAGAGTTCACATTCCCCTTGCCTAGTCGCATCATTAATTGCTTCCGAAGCACTTGATTATCAGAACGCAAAATCCACAGAAAACAAATTCGCATCATTAATTTAATTTTTGGTTCTCAGCCAATTCTGGATTTTTGCTGGATTTTCCTCATCTAAGACGAATTAGTATAAATCCTGCCAGAACAATAGTCTTGCCCAGAAGCCTTTGTTTTTCTTTTTCAAGGACGCTGCTGCAAAAGTAATGTGAAAAAGTTGAATTTCAAGTTCAAGAAATCGACAAGGGTCAGCAGTTCGTGAATGAATTAATGAAGAAATTAAAAGATTATGCAAGGATTACTCATATCAACCGTGCTGTTGGGCCAGTTCAACCCGCTGTGCAAAGATCAAATTTATAGGGTGCTTCTATTTGATTTGCTAATGAGAATGTGGTAATTAATATAAAATTGACAAAACTAACAAATTTGATCCGAGGGAATTGCATGAATCCATTGAAGGTTCCTCTTCCTCCTCTTCGTCTTCCAATCGCTTGCTTGACCTCCACTTCCTCATTTTCGTTATTGTCACAATTATATTTTTCAAATTGACGAGTTTCATTCAAGTCCATTTACCAAACTACTCAACTCAAAAACAATAACTTTTTATACGCAAAAATATACTTGAAACCACGGAGAATCCTTCCGTTCCGGGAACACACTTTGGTGGCTTTTCAAAGGTTGGGGCTCCTATTGGGAAAACCAACTGACATTGAAGTCAAGGTATTTACTGGAAGCCTTCCAAAGGCAGACAGGCCATCTTGTCACCCCATTCCGTGTATTGATATTTAAATATAAAATGTGGTCTTGCGGTTTGGTATTGTGGGTGATGACGCTGGTGGTTCACTAACCCACGTTATAAATTTTGTAATTCACAGTCAACATTTAAATTTCACAGGAGGTACGCACGGATCAGAAGATCGTAAACTGGTGATGATGACGACAGGAATTATGGATTCAATTGATTTCAAAATTCTCTACTGACTGATGTGGATGGCAAATTACTGACTATCTTTCATGGACTTTTCTATCTCCAAGACCAAATCGTGTCCATGGAACAAATTATTAATCTAATCGTGAATAGCCCTGGAGAAACAATAACCCTGCCCTGTGATCCAACTTTCAAACACGTCGTTAAACAAATATTCTCAAGTGCTATGTTTATAGCTTGTTGAAATTTCCGTATTGGACGTTTTGTTGATTTTGCACCTGTCCGTCCTCTCCTAATAATTTTTCGCTGTCCATGAGTGAGAAACGCTGAAGATCCGATTGAATATCAAATTGTTCCGAATTTCGTTTTCGTGTTTATGAAAGGGAAGTTCAAAATTTTGCTCATGAATCCATAAAACTGAAATTTAGTTTACGTGCTATACGTTAAAATCCAACGTGCCCAATAAATCAAATTTATGTTCAACAAGCCTGTCCAAAACAAAAACGCACTGGAGTCAATCCGGTTTCCTTGTCTCCTTGAGGAGCGTTGGGGTTTATCTTCGAAGCAACCTTTGAACTACTGTAAGAACTACTGTAAGAACTTCTATCGTCAACTAACTCCTGTGTATAAATTGTGAATGATCTTTGGAAATGTCAAATAGCTATCGAGGAAGGGCAGAGAGTGACAGTGATGTCCGTTCACCGAAGGAGACAGAAGCCAACTCTGAACTTAATGCCAACACCACAGGGATAGTTACCATCCCACCACAGGATTATAGTCACCCGGTGAAAGCAAGTTCTCGGTGATATTTGCATGACACGGGTTAACCTTGAAACCGTATCGGACGTATTCCATGCTGCCCGATACTGAAGGCAGGGAAATGATTGGGTACTATTCAGTTTTTGGACGACATGCGGGACGACTATAATGGAGTTAAGTATTGGAAAGCAGGACAACAGTTCAATAGTAAATGGAGTTCTGAATAAGTTATGAGGAGTGAGAGTGGGCTGACTAGGGACATTTGGCATATTTAACCACCAAATCCATTCGGTGTGACCATTTCAGCACCGGTGGTTCCATAGCTTGATTGCTTTCCCTCTTATGATGTTCCCTTTTCCATTCCAATCCATTTCTAAATTTTGAATGAAATGAATCAATAGTTTTTAATTAAGACTTCACAAGGATCAATTCCACATTCATACACATCGATCAAGCCTTGGAGAAATTCGCACATACAAAACCTGCCGGTGGCGTGCAAACTGCAATTTTAACCGTTTTATATAATTTAAGCCGGACCTCGGGATATGCGAGGAACAAAAGGTAAAAATATAAACTAAATTCATCATTCGCATAGCTGAGCTTCCCGTGAATCATTCACGTTAACCTGAACACACCTGTGCACTTGAAAAAATGCAAACAATGCAAAATCCTCACCTGCTCACTGATGAATGAGTCGGAATGACAGCAACAAAAGGTGGAAGTCCAGTGGTCTCTGGTGAGGAGACGCCATTGTCGTTCGTTGTGTCATCGCTCCCATTTCCATTCCCGCTGGTCGAATTCCCATTATTCTCCAGCAGAACTAAAGATGAGGAACCTCCTCCATCACCACTGTCCAAATAAAAATGATAAATAGTCAGATAAATCCAGTTTATATTAGCAACATGAACTTTGTTTAAATGTAAATGTATTGGAGCTTGATTATTCTCATTCAAATCAATCAGTTAACTTAAGTGCTAAACAAGAGGAACCTCTGATTTTTTCACACCCTAAATAAGATAATGACGAAAGTAGAATAAGTGAGTAAAGTATTAGCGTCCTTAATACTCTCATGGCATAAATAATGCAAAACCCAACAATAGGCTAATTAACCTGATTTTAATTCAGAGAAAACGTTTTGGCTACAAACTGTTAATACCATACCATCAATGCCCGAAGGCCAACGCTTGACGTTTTAAACATCACTCGCGCCTGTCATTGACCTTTTTACTTTAATTATGACACGGCTTTAGTAGTTTTTGGAAAGAAAACTTTCCAATGTTTCACCAGTTTTGCAGTGGCGTGAATACAAAAGAGAATTTTCAACGATTTCTCTCATTCTATGTAAACTGCTTCTGCAATTCGATGAAACGCGAATTGAATCCAAATTCTTTCCAAAGCAATGCATGAATTTCTGAGAATAAAGCTATTAAAGTATGCAGGTCATTTGTTGAGCCCTATTATTCCGTAGGCATAAAATTTATTTCTCACCTTCTCTTCTGTTGACCCAGGTAATCAAGAGGGTGCTTATTTGATGGAATTGAATTAAGCAAATTCTTTCTTTGCAGCCCACTAATCTTATTTTCTTTGTCATGATCCAAGCTGCGATGAGCTGTGAGCTTGGGCTTATTATTTCCATCATTACTCATGCCAGTTCCGTTGGCGGAAGTGACCTCAGGGTCTCTTCCCTCGTCATAGCTGTAATGCTTCTTGAGCACCTGGTACTTTCTTTTACTTGGGCATCGTCTTGGTGGGATTATTGGGATGGACTCAATCTCCTCTGCCTCATCACCGTTAAAACTGTTGATACCAGATTCACTGCTGCCATTCGACATCTCTCCTGCCTCAATCCTCAGTGATGAAATTTTGAGCAACTGATGACTAGGAATAACACTAATTCTGACTCTGGCCCAACCAAGCAGTGAAGAACATCTAACAAGACCGAGCGTCTTAATGGCTCTTAAAATGCCAAATGCATACTCTCTCCGGTGGTCTCTCGAGTAGGAAAACAGAAGCACTTGGCACTACTACTGCAATCCACTCTCATGCCGAACGGAGACTGATCTTGGCAAATCCACAGTTCATCTTCTGGGATATTACAAGAAGCTTTATGATGCACCTCTAAAGTCTTGGATCTTCGTAAATAAACTCAACCGCCAATGCATAAGAAACTCTGATGGATGACTGACTTATTCCCCCGACTATTCCCCCTAACTCCAACTAACGAATCAACTTACTACTGGCCAAGTGTAAGATCAAGTTACACTACGTGTAATATGTCGGACTGGCAGACTTT
Source organism: Anurida granaria (assembly GCA_034694825.1). Lineage (NCBI taxonomy): Eukaryota > Metazoa > Arthropoda > Collembola > Poduromorpha > Neanuridae > Anurida > Anurida granaria. The sequence continues at coordinate 751 of JAQIWD010001553.1, read as the reverse complement.
TATGAACGGTTGGAAGTTGAACGCCTTGCAGTAAACCAAGTTTCCTACCCAAGCGAAACCCACAGAATCCCCATTTCAGGCTCGACTCTACAACAATGAACTCTGAGCAAAAAATTGGCGAATTTCCACGCTCATTCCATTCATAAGGGAGACCAAGCATTAGACGATACAACTTCATCCGAAGCAAATCAACGTACTACGGTGGAAATAAGGCATCTTATCCCCACCTTGTCCTTGATATCTTTGAATTGAATCTAATAAGTTGAAGAAGAGGAAAGGAATCAACAATCAACATGCGTATAGCATTGCGCAGTTTAAGTATTAAGTCAATCCAGATTTGTAAATAATGTTTAGTCCACTTCTGTATAAGGAAGACGTCCAAACCTTTAGCATTACACTAAAAAATCGATTGAATCACTGAAAAAAGTATAGAAATCAAACAACACAAACCTTCCCTCAGAGATAGTAACCGCCAGTGAGAATCGTCACAATCAAAACGCGTCCACAAAGTTTTTCAAAAATGTTCTTCTGCGTGCCGTAGCTAATAGCAGAACGGAGCAAATACACTGCGTCCAGCCAGGAATTAAAAGTCTAAATGAAATTTTCCAGCCTGAACACTTAAATATAAAGTCGTCCAATTTAATTCCGTAGGATCCGTAAACAATGAGGAATAATAAAAATGGTTCACAACAAAGCTATTTTGAGCTAAATTAACTAGCGTCAGGTTTTATTTATCGGGATCAAAGGAGTG
>JAQIWD010001552.1:0-11988 GCA_034694825.1 Anurida granaria | reverse complement strand
CAATGCTCCAAAGTTCTCAATGCTCAATGCTGAAAAATGATCTCTAGAGCTAATGCTCTCACACGCTCATTACTCAATCTCTCAAAATGCTCAATATTCAAAAATTCTCTAATGCAAATGGCCTAATGTTAGGAAAGTCCAAAGGATATTTTGGGAAGCATTTAGTAAAAAGGGAATTTGAATCTGGGAGATTAGAATTTAAAATAAGATTTTATGAGGAACCTTCTGCCCTTCCTGAATGGATTCCAAATGTTTATTATTATTCAACATATATCCCTAGGATCAGTTCGATGGGATTCCGACTTCGTTTTGATTGGGAAGTAGAGGTTGCTTTAGAGTCGCAATACCGAAAAATTGAAATTGGTCACAAGTATACTTTACAAAAAGAAGGGCTAGGCGAGAAGGCGAATTTTCTTTTTGACCAAATCAATAAGAATGATCCGCATCTTAAATTAGATAAAGTTATAGAAATATGCCATGACATACGTCAGGGTGCGCAAGGAGCTGTGGCTAAAAGCCCAAATATTAGCCAATGGATTCCCTCCAAATCGCAAAAAATTGAAGTAGGAAGCGACGGTAACATGATTCAGATTTCATTTGAGACGAAACCTCCGGGGAATGTGTTTACAAGGTGTGTGGAATTATCACTCTTAAAGAGACAACTGCGGGAATATAAAAAACGTTCGAGTCCAAAAGTTACTGTCGTTTATGGATTAGGTGGTATTGGAAAAACAGAATTTGCAAAGCAATATGCTTCCAAGTATATTAAAGACAGTAAACATTCGAAAAGTTTTGAACCTGATAACCTCATCCTGTGGATTGATGCGACAACTATCGCATCGCAATGCTTGACAGTTTTCGCCGACTGGCTAAAGATTTTTTAAACATGAGGACAAAAGATGCGGATGGGGGTGAAATGGGACTTGATGCCATTAAAAGTCAAGTATACCGAAAGTTGGCTAGAACGGAGTGTCTTTTTGTATTTGACAATTTGGGCCCCGATTACACGAATCAAATTACAATTGAGTGGAAAATCGAAACAAATTTTCAATTCCTGATTACATCAAGGATCAATGAGTGGCACCCGCACCATTCTACTGTGTTACTTTCCTTTGGACAGTTCACTGAGGAAGATGCAATTTTAGTTGTGAATGAGGGGTTATTGGAAGAAGGATCCCCCGGGGTGTTCGGTTCCTTACAATTAGTGCGCAGACTCCATTGTTTTCCATTGGCAATAGAGCAAGCCATTGCTTACATCCAAAATGAGAGGATAATAGATCCTTTTGATATCCAAGAATATTTAGCCAAATTTGGAGCTTTTGGACAGTGACCTTTTTCAATCTTTTAATGAATACGGAAAAACAACGTTTACAACATGGCAAATTACAATAGACAAAATCGAGAAGGACGGTAGAACTATTGGAAAGTTAGCATTAGAAATTCTAGGGGAGATTAGCTTCTTGGGAAACGCTGGGATTAGGTGGAGATGGTTCATTAGTGACAACCGTGAACCAATCGACGGGAAGAATGCTGTGCGCTTGCTTGTAAAATACTCAATGGTAAATAGTGAGCATGAGTATCAAGAGATATTAAGCATTCATCCATTTGTACAAGAAGTGAGAAGACTGTCACTGGTGACTAGCCAAGTAAAATTGATACTGGAAAGTATAGGTGCCATGTTTCCTTGGCACAGTTCAAACCCGCCACCTGATTACGATGAGATGGCAGAATTAATGCGGCATTTACAAATCTTTTTGTCGCATGCGGATAAATGTATTAAAAATAATCCAAGAGTGTATAAGGAGTTTTTAAGGCCTTACATTGACCCAACAATGCTTTTCGCCGTGCGGATTAAGTTTTTACCTGACAAACTAAAAAATTGAAATTAATACCAACCTAATCTCAGTAAACTTAACTTTGCCTGAATTTTTGAAAATTTTAAACCTAATTTGACTACGCGAAACACGCCGGGAGGAAAGCGTCGCGTTGTCACCAAAATCACGATAAGTACTTTCGTACTCATGACGCTATCACGATAGTAAAGAGTAAAAAGTGACACACACCACATTTATTTAGAAAGTAAATCCCTAACATATAATATATTTTTAAACTAGATTCGCAGGTAGAGAACCGTGTTGCAATTAATTTCTTAATTTAGTATTTGTTAATTAATTTATAAACTTTGATGATATGACTCATTAATTCGTTTGAATGAGAAATAGACCTAATTTTAACACTACAAAAATATACCCACGAGTACTGCCATTAAATATTTGGAATTTAAAATTTTTGAGCTTTGAAATGCTCAAATGACATATGACGGAGTAAGTCTAGATTAAAGGTTGCTTTTTTTATACTTTTAATTTACAGTTTTGAAATAATTTCAAAACTGTAACGCACAATTATTGTGCGTTACCATCATGATTAATTTCTGAATTCCGAAAAGCAAAAATAAACCGCTACCAGTTTACGGATTAGGAGATAAAACGAAAATTTTCAAATAACTTTATTTAAGTTGCATGGAATATATAAGGATACGGATAAATAAAGATAACTTTCTGCAAAACTTGTACCTAATAAAAGATCAGATCGTTTCCCTGCTCTCAAGTTCTGCCTCAAAATATAAAATTTCAACCGGAATGGCTGGAGAAGTTTTGAAACTTTTATTGTTTGTTCTTTTGAAATTTTTCCTGTAATTCCTCTAATGTTTTCCCCTTTGTTTCCGGAACAAAGATGATAACATAGACAAATCCAACCGCGGACAGAATTGCGTAGATCCAAAAACACCAATGAGCTCCTATCGCGTCAGAAACACTCGGGAAGAACTTTGTGTCCAAGAATGCTATGGACCAATTTGTCGCCACTGCCAATCCAGACATGATGCCTACAAAATTATAGTTCAGACATAAATATAACCATTGCGCCAAAATTCATGTTTAAAATATTTGCCTTGTTACCAATTACACGTGTTGGTATAACTTCCAAGTAAATCCAAGCAATGGGTCCAATGCCTACGGAGAACCCAGCTGCAAATAGTACAAGACTCGCCAGCGGCAACCAACCAATTTTGCTCATCATCCCTTCATCTACCGCGATCAAATAAAAACTGAGTCCAAGAAGGGAAAGGGAAATGGCAACGACCGCCTCTGATATGATCAGAAGTCGTTTTCTTCCCATGTGGTCCATGAGTACACCCGCCACAAATATTGCAACCACTTGAACGACTCCGATGATAATGGATGAGAGATTGGGACTAACAGTGGACCCACTATCAGCAAATATTTGATAATTGTAGAAAAGAATTGCATCAATTCCTGATGCCACTTGGAAGAAGTTGAGGCAGAGACAAATTCCAACTGGTCGCGTTATTCCGTGATCCCGCCACATCCCACGCCATGACACCTTCTCACTTTTGGCCGCTTCCAAATGTTCTTGAATCTGAAAAGTTAACTTATATTAGTTGCATTATAATGTATTCCTCTGCCATGCTGCGTTTGTCATATTTTTGGATACATCCAACAATTACGTCGAGCCGAAAGAAGGTGGATGGGGTGCAAAAAAGCTTCCTTGAAACAAATCTATAGACGGCGTGATTTAACTTACTGTTTTTAATTCTTCCTCGACTTCTTTTGAATTTTTTCCCTTTCGTAACCAAGACAACGCCCGTGTCGCACTTTTTAAATCCCCTTGCGTAAGAAGGTACCTTGGGGATTCCGGAACAAAAAGGAGCATGACAACCATGAGAATCGGCACGGAACAAAGTGACACCGCCAACCAGTCGTAGGAGAGGAAAGTTCCGAGCACAAATGGGCAAAGAATTCCTATATGAATTGCCAGGGGCTGAATAGACGCCAGCCTTCCCCTAACTCCCTCTGAAGCCGTTTCGTTGATAAAAACGGGACATACTAGAGAGTAGCCGCCCATTGCAAAGCCAGTCAGGATTCGTCCTCCAAAAAACATACCAACCCCATTGGCAAATGTGATCAACAGCCAACCCAGCAACATTGGAACTGCCAATGCGCACATCATCCTCTTCCGGCTCGACCAGTGAAGACTCACCCCAATGAACGGAGTCGCAACGGCAGCTGCCAGCTAAAAAAATGTTGCACTGTTCAAAAATGTGAAGGTAAATTTGTAATTGTTAGCACAATTTATGGATTCCTCTGTAGGGAAGTTAGATATCCCATTCAAACTTTTATGCACACTTTTGAGTAGAAATGGGATGTGCAGATGTGGGAACGAGATGAGGCTTGTGACGTTAAGACGTTAATTTTCCATTTTCTAATGCCACCGTGAACGAATTCTTTTTCAAAATCATTGCGACGAAGTTCTTTCCTTTTTCTTCGACCTCGCCAAAAGTTCCTCAAAATTTAGTTGGGAATCCGAATCTGAAGAAATTTTTGGAATTGGACCAACCGTTTTTGGGTAAAAATGGATTCTTATGCAAAGGGAATGAGGCGTAAAATATAAGGTAAATGTACGTTATAGCGTTCGATGCGCCAACTGGTTCCCACTTTGGAACATCCGTCAGAGTGGGACAAGAATTCGTAGAGGAATAGCCTAAAAGATACCTAACTTCCCAAGAGAAGAGAAACCATAAATTGTGTTGTTAGTAGAATATGTGAATGATGTAATTACCGGGGCAAATGAGGCAACCCAAGAAAGATCACTTTCTGAGATGTGTCCAAACTTGGTTTCATTTTCAATAGACGGCAGTGCTGGCGAACTGTATGAGACGACCGTGCCTACTGCAAATCCACCTAGGGAGGCTTTATGGAAAATAATAAGTTTTAATTTTTTAAGTAAAAAATGAGCGTTTTATATTTTGAGTTGAAGTTAGATTGCAGGTAAAGAAGAAAACGCACCTGTAACGGCTGTGTAGAGTTCTGGCAAAACGTGTCGAAAGGAGACTGATGACATGGTTGAAGTGATTTTAAATTTTTATATTTCCATTACATACATTTCCCACTATACTAATGAAATCAGTTGATCATGTAGGGATTATCGTTAATGAATTCCCTAGATATGATATCCAGCGCCTGGAGGGAATTACCCTAATCTAACTAATCTATTAATCACGCCCAAACGGGTAGAATTCCACTGAATATTATTCTGAATCACATTCCGAGCAAATTCCCATAAAAAAAAGTCGTGGTCATAAAAAACGTTGTGTAACATTCAAATTAGTCTTTTCAAGCGAGGGATCCCTCCAGCTTTCTTTCACGAGGGTTCGATAAAATTTCAAGCCGGTTGGCATCGATTTTCCTGGCCTGCCACTACTTAATGATTGAGGATACGAGTTGACGCCATACCTTAGAAATTTCCTCGTTCGGATCGCATATAAAAACTACCAGGGCATTTTTTAATTTATAACAGTTCAAGAGTTTTTGGCCGCATATCAAGAATGTTTGCTATAATATTCCACTGTTTTTCCATTCCACTGTTTCTCCCAATGTTTCGTTTTATAATAATAAGACGAAGCTATGGTCGTGAAATTCTATTAACATAAACATGCAAGCTACTTAACACTCGGGAGATTGCATATGATTACAAAACTAACAAAAAATTTCAGTAACTTGGAAAATATATTTAGTCATTAGTTATACTCTTGCTATTTCAACCAAAATGATCTCCAAAATTAAAGTTACCAGAACCCAAAAAGTCCTTTCGAACACTTCATTTTTCAGTGGCACATTACCATATTTTATGGACTCTGAGTGTGTTGTCCGGATTACAAATTCAAAATTCCTTTTTGTACGTTACATTTTAATCACCTCCTTCATTCTATTTCTCAACACTTACACCCTTTTGATTCTTTTGTTTGACTTTTCAGTAGGAAATTTTGATTTGAGTGAAGTAGATGAAGCAGGAAGGCTAATGAATTATGTAATGCTTTGCATGTTTTTATTATTTCACTCACACACAATGTGGAAGTTGTGCTGTGGAACAGCTACAACACGTACTTCATTCAATTTACAGGTAACTATTTCCAATATATTACATACTCTATATGTTCACGTTATATATATATACATCATATTAGTACTAATTTGTTTTTGAACCTCTGAATCTAAGAACTGCGAAAACAGAAGGAAGATTTGTGCGGAACCATTATGTTCCTGTTCTACGTTGCTGTGAATTTTGGGAAATGTTTATGCGTTTTTATATTCATGGTCCGATGTAATTGGCACTTTTACAGGCTAATTTTTCCAATTTGTGAACCGGTCTTGGAATCTCGCGGGGATGTATCCGGATGGAGTCACAAGCCTCTGGAATACTCGTTGCCGTTTGCATTTTTGAATGCTTGGGCATTTGATACTGTCGCTCTTGGATCTTACACTTACACGGCTCTTTCAATTCCCGTGATTTTATCCGAAATGACTTTGGTTGAAGCCTTAAGGTAAATCGGAATACCTCATTGGTTTCAGTAAAATTGAAAATAAATTTCATACTAGATTCCCGGTAGGACACTTTGAAAATCACGAAAACTGAATAAAACACTACAACTGCATCTCACTTCTTATCACACACCACAAGGACTGTATTTCACAAGTATTTTTTCCAATGGCGACTACGATCCTACTTTCTGCAATTGTATTCTTCAACTATCTCTTAATCCGAGTTCAACTAAATATCATCATTTCTACTTTTATCCTGCTCATAAATATAATCTTCATTGGGAATTTCATCGTGTTATACAATCGTGTAGTAAATGTGATGGGATTGATACATACAAGTTTAACACGGCGGAAGGGAATGACAACATCAAAAGAATATCGACGCCACTTGAATGCATTGTACAAGGTGTATTGGAATATCGGTGATACGCATGTGCTGGATGAGGAATCCAGGCTCATTGCATTTAGTGCAATTCAAAATTACTCGCTCTCCGTTCTAATTTCGTTCCAGTAAACATTAATCATTTTGGCTCACAAACAAATTGTACATTTCTTCCCGTACATTTAGCAGTGCAATAATTTATTGACCCCAATTAGATGTTTCAAACTCGTAATATCCAAATATTTAGATACTTTAACACTAAATCTGCATACTTAGGCTTTTGTGCAGGTACCGCCACGTCTAAATCTTTTTTCGACATTCCCACCGTTTGCAACACATTGTAGTCCTGCACAACATTCAATTATGGAAGTGGTAGTATGGCCAACAAAACAGTCAGGGTATCCTTCCTTCAGGCAACGAGTGTCATCACCTGGTCCAGTATACTTCCCTTGTAACTGTAAATGTATAATAAAATCTCGGCGTTTTTATATTCATGCGGGAATTATGCGCGTAATTCTTATTGTTCCTCTTACGTATTCCTGATGAGAGTTCGTGAATGCTGGACCGATTGCAGCAAACGTAAGTGCAACAAAACACGAGACGAGACCCAGTCCAAGAACAACCTTCGTAACGCCCATTCTAAATTGTTTGGTTAAACGCTTTGAAAGACAATTTTTTTGTGTATGACTGCGCTCCTAAGTTATTTTTTGAGACAGTTTTATAATGCCGCTGACGCCGCCGCTCTGTGGTAGATTTCTTAATTAGTATTATTTAAAACTTTTCCGGGTAGGGCTTATGGTTAATGATATTGACCTCAATTAGGATGAAATTAAAAGACAATAAAAATTCAAGTCCCAGAGCATACGTGTCTGAAATGTAATCATGCGTCTAATATAATTAGGAAAATGGTAGCGAATTAAGGGCAGCAGACCATCTACCCGCCCCCCTTTCGCACCAAATTACATCAAAACCGCTTAAAGTCCAACACTTTATGTTCCATTAAAATTTATAGAGCGCTTGGGTGCTCACTAATAAAAGAATGCACCTGAAATGCCACTAATATAAGGGATAATGACAGGAATTGAAAGGGGAGAAAGAAAATGCCAAAAACACGACACATCCAAAATTCAATGAAAATAATCCCTGAATTCCACCGCAACGACTTGATTACTCAGGAAATGGGGAAGCTTACCGTTTGATTGAAAGTATTTAAAGTGAAAATAATTTATAACTTCAAAAGATATAATAATAATTATTTATGCTTGAATTTTTATTATTAAAATTCAAGCATAAATCCTGATATTTAAGATACTATCGTCAAAAAGGACGCCTGACCACAATTCGGCGGAATTATACCGTTCTCTTTTATCAGAAACCAGCAATATACCCCTCCGATTTGTGGTCAAATGTCCTTCGATAATACGGAATATTTCATATTGAATATTTTTAGGGCATACAAATGGTATTGAATATCGTGTGTACTTATTACATAAAAATTATTTTAAACTAAAAAGGAATACCCGGGACATTCTATCATAAATCAAATTCTTCAATAGTACTCACGCTTGTCTTAATTCATCGCTCTAGTGCTTTCCGGTTACAATTTCATAGAAACGCGAAAAAAAAGTTGGCAAGAGGAAATGCCTGGTTAGGTTGATATCGAATTATTGTCACATCCATTTTGGCAGACTAGAAACTAATCAGCGTCCACGGCTGTTTAAGTATTTTCGTCAACATTTCGCAAACTCATTTTCAGATTTCTAATTAAAAAAAACATTTTGAGCAATTTTGATGCTTATTTTATTCCAAACTGTTTGTTCATTTTTACCAGGCGGGATATTTTCACTTTAAGTTTAATCATCCTGCATCATTTTTGCATTAAAAATATATTGAATTTTTAAGACAACAGCATATCTTCCCAGGATTGACGCGTTTGCGGAGCGTCACGGTAGGCAACCAAACATGCACTTACGAGGGAACCTCAAAGGCGTAGCTCCCCGATCTCCACGTGGAGTTCCCTCGTCATCTTTACTATCTTTGAATTTTTATTCTTTGAAATTATGGACGAAGAATTGCGAATATATTGTTAGCTTATTGGAAGATACAAAATTGTCCAGAATTTTTACTTGATCAATTTGTTATGCCGTTACGCTCAAGCGGGGAAACGATTTCTCAACGACCCAAGACCAACTTCTAAATGGTGTATTGACCATATCCTGCGCATGCGGCATCTAAAATTTAATTTTATATTGCAGGACGTAATTTGATTTGCATAATTTTAATTCAGCCAATTAGTCAAATAAATCACGGATACATTGAATTTGGAGAGAATAAAAATAAAACGAGTATTCCGGTGGTGTGAATGGTAAATAATTTGCACCCAATTTTATTAAAATCGTTAGCTTTGACACAGAGGCATCGCCCGGAATTATTGCAGCATCCCGTGTTAAAGTCCCCAGTAAACCGTCGAGCATTGTAGGATGATCGAAATCATCGATCGATCGATGCATCGTACGATGCTCCAGATGTCCATCTCACCCGTATGGATCGATCGTAGATTTCGATCCTCGTAGGATTCTCAGAAAACGATCGCCCACTGATGCATTTTTTTTGGAATAAATTACTGGCATTATTGTTTTAAATTTTAATATTCACACAAATTTGTAAATATTAACATAAAAAAATGTCATAACGTAGTTTAATCATTAATTAGTAATGGGATATTTGCCATTGATAGTTTAGTTGTTTAGAGGCTTTGGAATTTTCCCTGGGAATAATATAAGTAAAATTTCCCAAGGCAAGACAGTCTTTCAAGCTATCGTATTTGCTGTTTTGAGATGGGATATTTATCAGATTACCGCTGTTGCAGATTTTTATGCAAAATATGCCGACGATGAGAACGTAAACTACCCTGAAGCCCTTCATATCTCGCTTACACAATTGACTGACACTTTCAATTAGGCGAAATAATAAATATGTGTCTCTACTTCACTTCAACAGTCTGTAAACTAGTTTCTATGCCAAATTAATATATTCTTGGAAACTGCATTGATCTTATGTGCAAATTTGATTTTTTATGCATTTATGTGGATTTGCTTAATTTAAAACAATTGCTTAGATTCACACAAAAAAAACAGTGTAAATATTTCCAAAGGGTTAACCTAATATTATGTATCAGTTAACATTTAGTAATTGCAGAATGCCCCTGTAAAAAAACACACGTATTGTACACATGTTTTAAAATTACTATAACTATGTAAAGATTTCGGTTGAGCAAACTCTCGAATTGAAGTTGAACTTTCAAATTGCCATCGTGTCCACCGGATCGTATCATACCTTAATCGTTTTAATATTACAAACGAACTAACCTTCACTTCCTTGTATGTTTGAGTTTATATGCTCTCGTAATTTTGCTTTGTTGAACTATCAAAAGTCAATTATGATTTTTTTGGACGTAAATGTACGCTTGGATGCAATATGGTTTCTTATGAAACTATTTGAATTTAAAATTAATATTTTTTTCAACAGAAACTTACTGGCCATCGACCCTTGCGACTGACCGTCAGTGTGTCATGGACTACGCAATTCCTGGAACTAACTTAGTTTTTGAAAAAGGGCTACTTCGTAGCAATTCCAATTTTTAGCCTTGATCATAACCCAAAATTCATCAATAATCCTGAGAATTTTCATCCGGAACGATTTTTTTATTGCTCCTGAGAATAAAAACAAAAACAATTAATATGCTTTTTTTCCACTTGGAGAAGGACCCAGAAATTGTATTTATGTGTATTCCAAATTAATTCGAATTATGTTGAATGAATAATTATCTATTTATCTAAATATAATTTACTGGCAAGAGGTGAGGCCAAAGTGTTAGTTTCTTATTTGGTCAGCACGTTCAGAATTAAACCAACAGCAATGACACCAGTTAACATCAAATTTGCCAAATCAAATTCACTTATACCATACCAAATGGGACCTTGCACCTGCGTCTTGACAAAATAAATTATTAAGCACATTCCGTGCTTTCTATTCTTTTAACTAACTTAACTAACTATTCTTTGCAAATTTAACGTTTGGAAATTTTAAGTTTAAGTTAAAATTTTAAAATTTTAAGTTTCCACATGGAGAGTCGATGTGGAACGACGAGTATGGGAAGCTCCACACTCTTCCTATACCCCCAGCGAAGGTGGAGGCCATCCCAACAAATGCCGGAAATGTTTAGAGTGCATTTATTCAAATATCATTTTCAGCTGAGCAGTTCACAAAAAGGCATAAAGTTTTTTACAGATCTTGGTAACTCGAAATTATTGACAGAAATATAGCCTTATTAAATACTTTTTGAGATGGCTTGAATTCAAGTTGAAGTTAATAGATAATGATCCAGGTAAATCCAAATAGCGGGAGTATCAACATGGCACTTAAGGGGGACTTGCCTTGAGTGTAGCCACCTGACATTACAATTATTGTCGTAGGAGACTGGGTTATCCAGACTGAAGGTTAGGTTAGGAGTACGGATGTTTCCGTTAATGCACTATTCCTGTGGATTGCAATTGTATTCTTCTTGTATCGAGTGCTTTTTATTCCAAATACAAAAACCTGTAGCAGCAGCTGGAATCACAAAAGCAACGTTGGAATAATTAAACCGACTGTTTATACTTCATTATTACTCGACTTACAATAATGGTCGATAGGACGGCGGCGCACGAAGACTCTGTATTAAATCCAACGGTGTCATATAATGCACCTAAATGTTGTTAAGTTTAATTTTTTTTACAATTAAATATGCCTTGATAATTTTTTGAAAGAGGAAAGAGAACTTCATGAGACTTGGAGAATTTGCTTGGGCGAATAACTTTCCGGTCTACCGAACTATATTTGTCGTAAGGCAAATATTGGCAGAGAAGGAGTGAAGTTACTCGCGACCACATAGTTTCCGTAATAAATGTTTTAAGGGTGGGCTAGACGAGTGTAAAGTAGCCCTGGCGCGGATTTTACAACTACATTTTCCCATCTGTTAACCCAGACCAAAGAGCGGCATCCGAAGATAATGCTGAGTTGCTTGTTCACTGCTTGAGAGTCATCAGTACTGCTAATACATTCAAATTCATGTTTAAATTAAATTAAATTAAACCATTGTCATATATGTGATAGAGCAGACTAATCTAACTACTCCAGGAAAATATTAGCGGCCCAATTTACGTCCTT
>JAQIWD010001551.1:0-11990 GCA_034694825.1 Anurida granaria | reverse complement strand
TCCATGTGAGCCTAATTCACCGTCGAAATTGTCGGATGCTGCTCTATGAGCTGGGTTAACAGATGGGAATCTGTCCGTCACTCAATTTTCAAATTATCTCAGTTTTCCCAGTCTAGCCCACCCTTAAACTTTGGGGTGTCTGGGAATATTGATGGGGAAAAGATAAAAGGAACCGCAGGCCGATGCTTGTTTTTGCACCATTGAAAAGTCCTAAATGGAAATTCATCCCCCCTTGTTTTACGCTCATTGTATGTTCATTCCCCGGTGTATTTCAGCGAAGGAAAGGAATTGAGTTTGGTCCAAAGATTGAGGAAGGAGGCTGAAAGACGCACAGATCAGCCCAAGTAAAACACGTGAGGTGCAGCTGGGAATATTCCAGGGACTTTTATCTTCTACGCTCTTTCTCGGGGAAACCCGGGTATTCTTGAGAGCCAGGAAACATGCAGTCACCCTGGTTATTCTTTACACCGAACCTCCCCCTTACCCCCCACCACCACCACGGACAGTGTCCTAGCAAGGCTGGTGGTCTCCCCCCACCCCCATCTCATGGCCTCATCCCCCTCCCCATGTCACCTGGACCACTATTGACCCCTGGGGGGAATCCGTTTGGGACCTACGGCCCACCCCAGGCCCATCATCACCATTCCCAACTTCTATTAGCAGCCGCAGCAGCGGCAGCGTATGGTCAACAGTGTGCCACGCTCCTCCATCAACAACAACACCAACAACAGCTCCCCAGGCCCCCACAAATGACCAACGGGAACTTTCACCTGAAGGTAACAACGCCACGAGCAACCAAAAATGCACAGCGCGGTGTGATGTTTTCAAAATGTGGAGCAAGGTGCAAAGTTTTTGCGATGAAAAGTTTTAACGCCGCGTTGGGATTATGCGTCGAGTTTTTTTTGGGTAGAAGGTGATGTGATTGAAATTTTATCCCAAACTACCAAAAATGGGAGGAAAACGTGTCTTGCGTTTAATTTTTTGGTGATCCGTGGGTTTGTGAGTTGAAATTTTAATTTCTTGATTTGATTCCTGCTTGGATTCGAGTTTTTTAGGTGAGAAACAGCATTTTGCTGCCATGTTTTACAGATTTAGGTGCAGTGTTTCCCTTTTTAATGAATTTTTTTGCCGTGTTTGTTTAGCGAATCTTGGTGTTCTTGTTATGATTTTAATTTGAGTCGAAAGGGAAAGGGGACACCTGTTTTCCAGCCAGAAAGGAGGGGGGCCTGGATTTATGGCTACCATTATCCTTCTAGTTTCATCCAGGAGGTTCCAGGATGGAGCGTTTTGTTAAATGACCGATTCGGAATACAAAGGATCCGCCATGTCATGCCTTTTTCTGGGCTCTAAGCTCTGTTCCAGGTTAATTTCCAAGGCTGTAGGAACACATGCAAAATGGACAGGGATGAAATATTGATGAGGGATAAATGTCCCTTCTTTTTCCTGGATTCAGAAATGGACACGCGATGTGATCAATTCCCCTTCCTCCTCCCGTGTCTGTCAGATTTCATAATGAAAGGAGACAATGGGCAGTTTGTTTTGTTTTGAATTCTGGTGGAATTTTCCCTTTAGGAGAAGTGAATGTAGTTTATTTGGTCCATTCAGCGGAATTATTTGGAAATCAGGTTGAAATTAGGATTTAAATTAATTATTCCCTCCCTTTACTTTCTCCTCTGACTTTCCCCTGGAGAAAGGGGCTGGAGAAAGGGAGGGGAAAGGGGGAGTTCTAATAAGGTTTCTCTCTGAATATAAATTGGGTTCTCAAATTAATGAATTTTTGTTATCATGTGGGAATCGGAGGTTTTCGAAATGAAATTGTGCCGTGGCCATAATTCCCTATTTTTATGCGCATTTTTAAAAAGGGGAATAGGGAGCAATTACGGAGATTGGAACGGACGGCGGACCGCGGCGGTGGGAGGCAGCCGTTTGTGGACATTGCGAAATTGCTCAGTGTCAAATATTTAATTTCTCAAAGTCAGAAATGTCAAGGAGTTGGAGGACTTTTTGGGTTTCAGTTGACTCTTCCTTGTGTCTTGTCACCATTGTTTTGAGTCCTCCCTTTGCGTGATTTGGAAAAGACAAAGTCATGGAGCCATGACATGAAGATGGAAGGTGATTATTAATGGAAATGATGAGAGTGGTGGGACATTGTCCATAAGGACGGATTCAATTTGGAGAATTCCCTGAGCAGAACAACTGAGCATCTCTCTCAAAGATTTCCATCCATTTTTCATACAAATCTTCCACCATGCATCATTTTTTTGAGGGCAGGCGGAGGGTAGAAGGGGCACTTTGGGTCCTGAATCCTCTTTTCTTGTTGATATTTCAATATCTCCCACACTCAATAATTCATTTCAATCCCAAAAGTAGAAAGGGAGCGTGGGAAATAGGGTTTACATGCCTCTTTGATCTGTAAAATGGTGCAAAAATGCTAGGGGATGATGCCATTTTTTTTGGAGAAAAGCGAAGAATGTTTCCATGTTTTCTGTGGTTGAGTCTCAGTGTTTTGTGGAACTTGGAAGAAAATGTTGAGAAAGTTTCTTTGGTTTGGTAGATTTGGAAAGTTGGGGATTGAAGGAAGGGAGATGTGTGGTTGAAAAAGTCAATTTCAGGGCCAAACCGATCGTCGACCTTTTAACTCGAAGCGGATCTTTTCCTTTCCCCTTCCATTAGTGGGGAGTTGGTTAAAAGAAGGAGTTTCCCTTTCTCCAGTCAGTTTTCCTGAACCATGACACCATCACTGCCACAACCATCGATAGGAATTGGAGTTGGCCCATTTGGAAGAAAACGAGGATGAATTTGTGAAAAAGTAAAAGAAATTATAAGATGAAAGGAATTGGAGGGGATGAGGGAAGAACGTGACAGGAAGGGGGACGCTGCTACTGGCGCTAGAGATTTCTTACTAGGGCCATTCCTAGGGCATGGAGGATGATGTGGTAGAATGGATTTAGGAGATCAATAACTTTTTCTTCCTTCCAATCCAACCTGTCAGATACATGGAGTCCACTTTTCTAATTTTCAAACCAATTTATATCCCTTACATCTACACTCCGCAAAATTTAGGAATTATCCATCATGTTCACTCATTTTTTCAGCAAAATATAAATTGGAAGCTCCCCTTCAGTGCACAATTTAGACCCCCCCCCCTCAGGTCCAGGTCGAGGGAGAGGGGGGGGGGTTGAATTTTACGAGTACAAAGGACGCCGGGGTCATAAAGGAACGCTCCTTTCGTTTACAAACAGTCGCAGTGTCTCTGAAATCAGAACATAAATTTTTAGGGTGTCTGTCAGTTTCCATTTGTTGGATTGGAGGGGGTGATGGAAATGATAAATTGGAGACAAAGTTGATCATAAAATTCTCACTCCCTCGCTCTATTTCGCCTCCATTTTATTTCGCATCTGTTTGGACAAGATAAACTTTTGCAACCAGAAATGTAAGCTGGAGTTAGCTAGCTGGTTGCGATGGGGTTGGGCCTGCCGAGAGATGGCGCTCCTTGCTAACCCTCATTTTTACCTTGTTCTCCACGGGTCAAAGACGCAGAGGTCAGGACACGTCGCTTTTTGTAGTTCCTGACGAGGGTAGGAGTGATAGGTGGAAGGGGAGGAAAGGGAGTATGTATGTATGTTGAAGGATGGGAGGTGGTAACTATAAAAGCATGCCACCATCCAGACCGCTCAGGCCACATCGGGCCCATTGCAGTAACTCCTGTATACAGCTTTACTGTAGTGGCGTTTCCACCAAAGAAAACCTTTTCGTGCCTCTAATGAAGGCAAGGGAGAAAGGACTTTTTAATCATTCATGATCCAAAAGTCCTTGGTTGTTGTACCAAATATTGGATTCTCAATTGCCCCTTATTTCCTCCCCGCCTCCTTTCCCAGTCACTTTCTCCCGAATTCTCCACTTCCGCCTTTGAAATTGGAGAGTAAGAAAGAAAGCGGAGGAAATGTTGGATTCGATTATGCATCGTTTTAAATCTTGTTTTACACCACTTTACTTTGGACTTCCATGGATGTGAGGGGGAGTAACTATGCCGAAATGTCGTACGAGTGGTTAGGATGTCATGCTGTTCGAAGTTAACGTGGTATTGGGGATGAGGAAGAGTCAAGATTAGAATGCTACTAGAGCATCTAGACCGAAGGTGGGATTTGGAAGTTTACCATTTTCATTTTCTATTCTTGAATTTCATCCTAAAAGAGAGAGAGAGAGTGAAATTGAATAGGTTCCATTGTTACCCAGTTGAAATCAGAAGATGAGGATCCCTGTGGTTTTGAAAAAGTCCTTTGTAACTCCACCACCACCTTCCCTTTGGGATCTCTTCCAAAGTTACAAGGTTTATCAACTTTGATTCATTCCTGATCTTTATCCCCCTCCTCCTGCAGTTTCTCATTTTGCACAAAGAAAAGAAACACTTTGGCCAATTGGGCATAGAAGGATGCGGATGTCGTACGGCGACATCCGCGTAGGATGTACTTGGGAGCGGTGATGCGAATTTAATGTTTCCTTGCTTCAGCATTTATTGATTTCTGGGGGGAGGATTTATGACACACTTTTTCAACCTCCATTGCACATTCCCCAATATCCAAGTGTCAACTGAGCAATTTAAAATGCGCCTAACTGTTGGAGGAGAAGGGGTCGCCGCAATTACTTTTAAAGGCATCACTAAGCACGTCCTCGTGCGAGAAAAGGAGCGGTAAAATTTAAATTTAAGCTCCATTACGATCGAGTCCGGTGGTGCGTTAGATTTTGTTTGGACTTTCTCCGCTCTTGGCTGGAGAAAGCTGGGGATGAGACTGGAGCGGGTATGAGATGTGACCCTTGGGTACACTCGTAGCTCCACATTCATATTTTTTGAATTCTGATGAGGGGGGATGCTGGCAGTATCCCTTGAAATGCTGGCAGTATCCCTCCTTCTTAAACATTTCATGTGGTTCTTCATAGTTGATGATGATGGAGACTTTGGGAAATGGAATTAAATGTTTAGAAATTCTAAAGCCCCCTTCCTTCTTCCCTTCCTGTTAATTTCTTCATTGTTTTAAATATTTAAAGATGCTTTCACCAGGGCTGGAGGAAGGAAGGAAAGAGACGTTGTTTAAGTTTCACTTTGACAGAACATGAGACGGAGAGTAGGAAGTTTCTAATTTCAAAATTCAGCGTATATGGTTTCCATTTATAAATTTGTAAAGAGGGTATAATTGAGTTTCCAGGAATCCTCCAGTGCTCCAGTCCTTTTTACAAGGTTTAGAAAGAGACGAATTAATTCTCTACAGTTGAAATGTGAATTATTCCAATTCACAGAGGAGGAGATTGAAGGATTTCATTTTATAAGATTTTAATTCACAAAGGAGATTCTCCAAATGCAATCAGATTCATTCGGGTTAATTAAAGTTGAAGGAAAGTGACGGGGGGGGGGGGGATCTGGCGAGGGAACTACGCTTGGTGTCACTTTTCTTATTCATAAGAAAAGTGACACCAAGTGTAGACTAAGTCATGACTTAGTCTTATGACAAGGTATAAATTACTTTAGTAGAAGAGTGACACCCTGGAAGACTCCCTTGCCAGCCATTTGTCATGCTCTGTGGGTATTCATTGTGTCCCCCTGGGGGACGTTTATTTTTTAAATGGTCTGAGGCTATTATTTCAATTGGTTACTTTGAGCCTTGTCATTCCGAAACCATCAGAGTGGAGGGTAATTAACTTTGGGACTCACGAGGGGACAAGTGTGTAAATTGGAAATGGCAACAGAGCACAAATATAAACTTTGCTTTAGGTCCATACTTTTATGACGTTGGGAATAAATGGGGGGAGGGATTGTAAATGGTGGTGATCATTCAATGTCAGAAGGAGTCACTGATATGATTCCCACGTCATTAATTCACACTCTTTCTTTACTTTAGAAAAATGAGTGAAAGAAGCTAAAGTGTTCTTTTGATTTGGGAAATACTTGAGGAGGGAATAGGAATCTGGGGGGGGATGTCGTAGTGAGCATGTCCTGTCAGGACAAAAGGAGGTGACATCGTGACACGAAGGAGTGAAGCGTACGTGTCCTAACTGTGACTGTAGAATTGTCCTCCCTTTTCCTGAGGTTAAAAGGATGTGTGCTAAATAAGGATTTCCGGGCTCACTTGATTTAGAAACTAGAAATGGTCGACTATAAATGGACTCTGACTGTATGGGAAGTCATTGGAAAGATGTTGGATGGGCAGAGACAAAGTGGGAGTGGAGGGAATCTCCATTGTGGGTTTGATGATGCGGGACGAATCCTTTCTGAATTGACCCAGTTGGAATTGTTGCCATTGTTAATAGAGAGTCAAGAGTGTCAGTCCCATTGTTGTGATTCCTCAATGAAGAGTTAAATTGAGGGGATCATTTACCAAAGTGGACGCACTCAGGAGACCATCTTCCCCCACTGAATGAGATCCTAATGAGGCCAATTTTGGTACCAAATGAAGCTGGTTGAAGTTACAGGGTTCCAGAATGTCCAGAATTGTCCAGGTGGAAATTAATGTGGATTTAATTAAAATTGGAATATGAGACAAACAACAGATTTTGGAGAATTTGGAATGGATGGTTTGGGTTATTAAATTTACATGAACCCATCCATGCGAGATGGGCCATTATTTTGGCAAAGAAGGCCGCTGCTCCATGGAAATCCTGCCAAAACCACTGGGGATTCGAATAATTCGATTTGAAGAGAAACAGAGGAATTTCTCATTACAAATCTTGGCTTGAAATCCGGGGGCCTGGCTTGGGAAAATGTAAATTAAATTGGCAAATAAACCAATTTCCGGTGCGAATGAATCTTTGACGGAATTTTTTGCAAATGTGGGTAGTTCATGCCCGAATTTCCTTTTTCGTATTCGCCAAAGCCTAATTGGCAAATCTCCTTTAAGAGGTACAAAATCCCAGCAGTGTAAAGTGAACTTTGTTGAAAAACGTGGAAAAGTGGTAAACTTTTTACAAGAAAAGGAGACGGTGTTTCTGTTTGCGATGCTTTTAGCATCCTGACATTGGGTTCCTTTCGGAGATTGACAAAAGGAGACAATAATCTTTTTGTTTGTAAAAAGCTGGGCGGGGTTTGTAAGGTGTTTTGGGATGGAAATGAAGTGAGGAAAGACGCTAATGAGGGAGGAAGGTGTCAAAATTAGCATCCAATCAAATTTTGATTTCTTAGCAAGTATCCCTTGTTTGTTCAATTGTTCCTGTTGAAAATGGGGTCTTAAGGCCTATTTTGAACTAAGGATGTTTGTACTGATTTCTAATTGGTTGTTTTCTTGTTTTCAGATGGATGATGGTGGTGGTGGTGGTGGTGTGATTTGTCCTGTAAAACGGAAATCCGTAGGAGAAGATCCAGAACATGCTGTTAGTCGGGAAATTAAAAAGGTAAGACAGTGTCAATATTTACTTTGGTTCATAAAGGCTGGAAGGGCTGGAGGGGGGCTCCCATGCAGGAAATTACAAAAGGGAAGGATGATGGCCATTGTTTTCCCCCCAGGGGGCCAAATTCTACTGTCAAATGTAGATGTTTTGATACTCTCTCCATTTTGTACCAAAAAGGGGGGGGGCTCCGTTTAATTAAAAGATTTGCCTACAATCAATGGCACATCAAGAGGACTTTCTCCTGTCAACGTCTTGATTGACGTGATACTACTTCATCCTCCATTGTTATCCCCCAAGATGACGCATCATTTTACATCCATTTCCCAGGCTCAAACTGGGGCCGAAGAATGTGACGTTTCTTATTCCTTGCCCTTTGACCTGGGTCACGAACACGGAGATGTGATGTGGAGAAAACAAAGTTTACCTTTTCAATTTACTAAAAGTCAAGAAAAGCCAACGTAACTTAATTTAATTCCCTTCATTCCCATTTCCTTTCTTTGTTTTTTCCAGACGGGAGTTTTAAGGTCCACTAATTCAGTTTTACGTTTTTCAAAAGTTTTTAAATCGTCCCGCCTGAGAAGGACGTGAAGGGACGCGTGTGCGCCTTGTGCCCGGTGAAAGGAACCTTCCCGGAAGGAAGAAAAGGAAAATTAGGTTTCACTTTCTTTTGATTTTCATTTGGAGAAAGTCGGGTAGAGGAACCAAGTGGAAAATTTTAGTTTACTTTTCCAGGATTTTCATTCGTAGCCTCCTCCGGCGGAAGTGGCTTTGGTAAGGAGATTCATGGGCAAACTGCGCTGAATTTTAGCACTTTTTCCCACGAACCGTTTCTGGGAAGACAGACGCCTGGACTTTGTACAAAATATCCTGGGTTTAATTATTGATACCAGAAAAGAAGGTGGGAAGTTGTAATTAAGTTCTTTTGAAACTTGGTTTGCATAATTTGGAGGTTTTGCATGTTGAGATGATGGGATGAAATGGAGGAATGAGGTCTTGTGATGATCAAAATTGGAATTGGATGGAGAACTGATGAGAAATGGGGAATTGGTACTTACAAAGTTACTTTTTTGCATCTCCTGGATCCTGGATCTTCCAAATCCCATGGAATTCCAGGAACTAGAAAACTTTACTCCTTTGTGGAGAGAGTTAAAGAAGTTTGGAATAATCAAGAGAAAGTCTTCGTCTCCTTACTACCAACCCTCATGTTTTTTAATTTGGATTTTACACACAGGGCAGGACTAGGGGAGGGGGACTTGAAATTTAAGGTTTTACAAAATTAACTTAAGGATATTGGACAAAGTTAGAAAGAAAGTGGAAGGAAGAAAGTTGAGCTTGAGCCAAGGCAAGGATATTTCATAAGATTAAGGTAAGGGCATGCTTGAATCCTTGCATCCTAAAATTATAATTTTCCAATAAAGATTATCGGCTCCCCTTTCGTTTTTATTTTTATAATCTCATTTCCCACACTTTGGAATATTAAGGGCAAAGTTCATGGATGGTAGAAGGTAAAATAATGTAGATTTATGATGTTAAATATTAAAAATTTTCAACTGAATTAAGTAAAATGCCGTCTAAAATTTCCTGTTTTGTTTTATAGTAATTACTTTAGAAATAAACAGTTCGTTCAGCTGATTTTTCTATGTTCAATTTTGAGCGAAAATTTTGAATTTGAAAAAAAAATTATGCGTTTGATCGATGCGTAAGTGAGTTAGCTTTGAGGCTGTGCCATTTTAATGGATGTCAATTTAATTGAAAAGTAGGAAATAAAAGTTTCATTTTTACTGGATTGGTTGCCAAAATTCCGAGACTTGGGATGTGATTTTTAGGAACAAAAATGGGATCGAGAGAGTCATCTTTGGGGACTGTCTAGTGTGACTTTTGTGCCAATTGCATGGGAATTTGGGTTTGAATTATTTGAAGATGCGAGGGGATAACAATGTCATTATCCCATACTTCTGTCGTTGTTCCCCTCCCCTCGTGACTTTTTCCTTGTTTTAGAATCCTTTCATTGTTTTTCTTGGTTTTATGCTGCGTATTGCGTTTGTTGAGGTTGAGAGCTCATTAGTCTTGTAGTTCTGACTGTTGGAGTGGATTTAATGGGACGAGAAGAGGGAGGGGTAAGGAGTATAATTAAATAAAATCTCTTCATCTTTACCATCTTCCCCATGAGGGCTAATAATAGAAAACATCACAGGACCAGAACAAACGCCAAGAGCCTACAGTTTGGAGATTAATGGGCAGAACAATACGGAATTTTAAATTGAGAAAAGAATGGGGAGGAACTGTGAGAAGGGAAGGTTTAAAAGAACCAGGATTTACAATTACGAAAAGAGGGAAACAATTAAAGGCATTTCAATTGTCTTGTCTGCATTTTGTGAATGTTTAAATGATTCTCATGAGTTGCGGATTTTTATGTGGGGGAGATTAGAATCACAGTCTTTTCTGACTCCGTGCCTTGGAGTTACTTGCAAATTAAACAAGAAGAGGAAGAAGAAGATTTAGTTTCTTTTATCTTGTACAGATTTAAGAGAAGTTCCTATTCCCGTTTCTCCATTGTGGACCAAGGCGCAGTGCGGTTGCATTCGAGGCCTATTTTTAGACACAAGACAAAAGGAACTAAATTGTCCCCGGGAATAGGCAAGGAAGAAGAAGCTTAGCTTTTTTCAAGGTGACATTCAGCTTGATCTTTGACCCACCCGTGCCGTCTCACCTCCTTTCCCAAGATGAAAGGAACCGCTAACTGTTAGATGTTAGAAAGAAAAGAGAAAGTTTTGATTCATCTTTTCGTAAAAAAGTGGGAACATTTTGTGGATTTTTTGACGTTTTAATAATAGCTCTACAACTTTCACTTTCTCCAGGTCATGAATTTTGCATTGAAATGGCGATTAGCGGATGTGGCTTCGTGCCTTGGGAATTGGACATGTGGGTAATAATTGAACAAAGGAACTTTCTCCTTCCTTATCACTTTCCCCTCTTGGGTTTCAATGAATTCTGCGGGTGGCATGAGGAGGATCGCTTAGAAATTATATTTCTTGGAAGATGATTTCCTCCGTGGAGAAAACAGGAAGAGGAAGTTAATGAAAATGATACCCACACACTCTTGTTTAGTGGGACTTGGTCAAATGAAAAGGAAAGGAAAGGAAGGAATGGTGTGGGAGACATGAAGATGATGGTGGTCCCTTGACAATGGGATGATGAGGATGTGATTGAAATTTCATTCATTCTTCCCCCCATCAAAGGGGGGGGGGGGTAAGACACAAAGGGTCTTGTCTTGTGTCTCTACGGGATGTCCACCTCCATTTCATGAGCTAAATGTACCCTCTGGTTTGTGAATCCTATTGATTGAAATCATAGGCAGAGACTTCGTCCTTTCTATCTTCTGAATTCTATTGTTCTCCTCGAGGAAATGGGATATTTATTGATAAGATACCGCAAAGGAGCTTACCTGATACTAAGAGACTTGGAGGAGATTACAAGTTGTGGTGGTTGGTTAACCAATCAGATTTAATCTCTTGGAATTATGTGGTGGTGTAAAGGGGAGAAAGGAGAGAAAGTTTGGAGGAAAGAAACTTATTCCCCAGAAAATCCTACTGGAACTGGATGAGTTGGGATGTTAAGAATTAAGAGTTTTATTTTAGGCATTCAGTTAATCTGGGCCCATAATCTGGGTCGATTGAAATCCTACCTCGTCTTTCTGTCTGACTAGGATGCGGATCGTGGGTGTAATGGAGAGAAAGTCTTTTGTTCTTAAAGTAAGGGAAGGAACGAAGATTTTCTTCAAACCCCATTGTCTCTCTCTCCGGTCCATTTTCCTCTGGCCTCAGGAAAATGGACCGTTTCCCTAGGTCCTTGGGACTGAATTTATGTTCGGGAATTAAATGAAAAAGGAAGTGTAAACTTTTCCATTAGCTTTCACTCAATTGACTTTCCTCCCTTGGTTACTTCTCGTCGCGGCGGTGGACCTTCAACAAAAGACGTTTGCATAAAGTTGAAGAAACTTTGGAAAGCACCTGGATGCGGATGGTGGATGGGCAGAGGAGGGAGAACAAAAGTTTTCATTCTGGAGAGACTGGAAGACTGGATTCTAAAGACTGTTTCTATTTATCTAACTTTGTGCTGAAGGCTGTCAAGCAAGGACTTTCTCCAGCCACAAGTTCCGCCTCTTTCCAGAACCCTTTTCCCTTTTGGGTAGGTACTGGAGAATAGGGAAATTGAGAAGAATGCGGTTTAGGTGGTCCCTAAATTACGTGTCCCTGGAGAAAGTGGGGAAAGTTTGTGGCTTTTGTCTTTTGAGACCAGGAATGGGGGGGGGGTTATTAGCAGGAACCCTAACCCTCCAGTGCTAATTTCCAGCGAAACCAGCAGCTGGGCGGATTTCCAGATTATCGCATGCCTGGCTGGAATGAGAGAAAGTAATGTCGTGATGATGAAAATGATGAAAATGAGCACAGATGGGAGAAAGTATTATCACCTTATCACAAAAATTGTGAGTGCAACAGGTGCTTTTCTTTGGAAGTTTTTTATTAGTGTGCCATGTGCCATGATGTGAGGAGCTTAGTAGTTGGTGGTTGAGACCTCATAAGAGGTCCCATGGAGTAGTCGGTGGACTACCA
>JAQIWD010001550.1:0-11994 GCA_034694825.1 Anurida granaria | reverse complement strand
CGGTGGGTCAATTGGTCGACACTTTCCGGGAAGTGGAACCGTGCATCGTCAAGAATGCTTTGGATGTTCAGGTAAGTTAGATGACGCTGAGTTCCAATGTAAGTTACTTAAATTATAATTGGTCGTCCTTCTTTTATTTGCGTAGCTCGCACTTTTGTTTGGACGCTCTGAAATTACACCGCACTGCCGTGCATTTCTTTTGACCGTACTTACACACGAGTCGGGTTGGCAAACGGTTGAGGAGTGCTTGAACTTGTTCTTGGGCGAATTTGTGCCGAGGTACGTCCAGAGATTCCAGCTTGTCGGTTTTAGCGAGATTATGTTCATTCGTGATGCCCAAATTCTAAATTGTTTTCCAACTTAATTGTAGTTATGACCCGTCCGCCGTCCTGGATTTGATAAGCTCAACAATCTCAAATCCAAAGTTATGGCAAGGGGTGGACAAGTATGTCCCAAAGCATCAAAAGCAACTTTCCATCTTCAATCTAACAAACGATCAGGTACACTCTTGCTTCATCAAGAACTGATTTCAGTTACGCCAACCTAATTTTAATTTTTTCACTTTTTCCAAACAGCTCCTGGTGATGGCAGAATACATTGTGGAAGAAATTAGTCAATTGGAAATGAAAAACACGAAATTTTCAATTTCAAACTTATTGGGGCCCTCAGAGGCGTCCATCGCCAAGAATGGTCGGAAGACGAAGCATTGTCTCCCAGAACGCGTCTCCCTTTGGCTCCTCTGTTGTCACCATGATCGAGAAGTTGTGGACGCCGTCATGAACGCTCTGTCGCAGCGAAAGTAAGTCAAAGCATAGCAAACTAGGATAAGAGGGACGAGGGGATCTTATCCTAGTTTGCTATGGTCAAAGTTACCTACGAGTTCGCCCTGAGAAAACAATGGGCGTGAACACTTTGACATTTCCAGGTCACGTAACCCCTGTACGAAGAAATTCTTGGCCCAAATCTACATGGAATTCCCACAAGTTATTTTGACAGAGAACTGGAAGGAGAAACCAGAAGAGATGATGAGTGGATCCGAAGAGAATGGGAACTGTGTCCTGGATACCGTCACACACATTCTCATCAATGCAGTTGCTAACGTCCAGCCTGGTAAAGAATGGGCCAAGAAAGTGACGCATGAATTTGAACTTTGCCTTCGGAAAATCGCTTCTGTCCATCCTACGTTACTTTTGAGGTATGGGATATTCTCCTGGAGGAATGTGGGAATTGAAATAATTTTAGGTCAATTAAACCACAGACAACTGCCGCTGATGGGCGTCCTCCTGGAAGGTCGACTTCATTTGGAATTCCAAGTTTTCCATTCTCAGAACCATCACATTCCCTTCAAAGTTTTCTTGGGATTGTTTGACCTCATGCAACCCCATGTCCTCAAACACTTCAAAACTCTGAAACCAATTCTGACGCTTTTCATGCAAATGTTTGAGGTCAGGCACTACTGTCAATTTTATTTTAAGGAATCACATATTTTTTGCCAGTTTGGTCATACATTGCGTTTTTGGTTATTTAGAATTTTGGGCACATGAAAGACTATGGGACAAGCGTGAGTCGATGCTCTGTGCTCCTTCACAATCTCCTCTCGACAAATCCATCGGAAATGAAGGAATTCTTGGGGAACAATTACAGCATTCTGAAGTAAGTAATAATTAACCTTGAATTAATTAAATCTCGACGCTAATTGTCCTTGTTCTACCAGGGATTTGTCCAGTGAAACGTATTATTTGGAAGTCGCACCTCTCCAGAATTTGATTACCTCGGTGGTTCCCCCAAGCTCAAATTCCGAACTTTCAATCTTAACTCAAAATCGGAACGAAATGGATCCATTCAGTATGAGTTCGAAACAGAGCAATGGAATTCACGATAGACTTGAAAATTCAAACAACAATGATGGTGAGTACAATTCAATTCACACTGGAACGCTGGGCGCATAAAAAACGATGAACGAATCTTTGAATTATTTCTAGAAATCCTGTCAGCACTATCCGACCTGGAATCACTAGCTACCCAGAATCCAGCAGTTTTACATCAATTCTCAGACTACTTGAATTCCTACTTGCACTCGGACCTTGAGAGCTGTCGTCTGGTGTCGTTCAATCTCATTCTAAGGCACATGACTTATTCTCCAGGTGAGATTCGTGGATGATTAGGAATTTTGCCGGATCTTAATTCCTAATTATCCTAATTCCAGGTGCGAGTAAGCTTTACCTCAAATCAGTTTTACAAGCATTGAAATCTCAAGTTAGTTCTCGTACGGTTGAGACACTCGTGGATAGAATTCCTGAATTTGTGGTCTTGGCTCAAGGTATTTGTAACAATTATAATGGAGAATTCGGAAGCATGTCGCTAATTTGGTAACATTTCGTTTTGTAGATAATGCAGATGTCATCCTGACACAAATGTTTGAACTCGGGATTTCGTCCTCCATGTCAATGCTGCCAACGCTTATAAAAAGTCTGGCACTCTTGAGAAGTCAAATTGGGACATGAATTGTCATGTGATAGGCCAATAACTTGTATTCTTCCACTCAATTCTTATTACTTTGTTATTCCACCAGAAATAAGATTGATCTAAAAACTAACGTGAATGAGAGAATGGAGATTAGTTTCTCAGGTAAGCACAGCAGGGATGAGGGGAGAAAGCATAGAAGAGATGAAGAAATCAATAAAAATCGGATCGATCCAAACTAGCCCTGCGCCTTATGAATTTTCGGGATACCGACAGCTCTACACACACAAAATTCACTTGCTATTTCAAATACAACGAAAAGTCAAAAACATTTTGTCACCAACAACAGCGATTTCGGGAACTTTTGGCTGATAGGTAAGTTTATATGGTGCTCTTTGGAATTTGGGTGGTTACTAAACCAAAGTTGGAGTGAGAGCCTTCACTTGCATCCTTCTCCTTGATTTTCAATTACAAGTTTATGGGTTTTGTACATGTTTCCTACGATTACCTAAAATTGGAAAAGGATGTTAGGGAATTCTTGTTAATTTACCATGGGGAAAGGTCAGGTGAGACCAAAGGGGAATTCTGTTTACAACTCACCTGTCGCTTGATCATGTTCAAATTCTTCAGGCCTTCCTTCATGTGACTTTCAATGAGTTTCGGATTTTCCAAAGTTTTGTATTCCTTGAATGCATCCCGTATTCTCCGCAGAGCATAATTCCTGTACAAAGTTATGAAATCAATTAGTCCATCCCAGATTCCCAAAACGTTGAGATCAGCAGTACCTCCGTAGGAATGGTGAGTTTACCTTATATTGTAAGAAGCGAATTTCTGACTCTCCCGCATCATGACCTTGTAGAGACGAAGTGCTTCCATGTTCCTTCCAATCTGGAAAACAATATGGAAGTTAATTATTACCAACTTCAATGTTGCAGGGAAAGAAGCTTAAGGGATTGATAAATGGGACAACGTCAATCCGCATTTACGGAACAAGAACTATCGGATTATGAAGATCTAACATTCTTCTCCAGGCACGAAGTTTTACAGTAAGAGAAATGAACGTATAAACGGGACCAGCATGTAACTACCTTGTCAATTCAATTCTAATAAAGTCTAATTCCAGCGTCTTCCAGAAATTCAAATCCCTTGCTCCAGAGATTATAAGCCAAACGCGGGATGCCCGACTACCAATGGAAATCATCCTTAATTATCCTGCACTGAAGGTGAACCCTTTCGGAGATCGGATTTGCATGGTCTTTAGCTCAACCAAAGACGGTGACTGCACGTTTGAAGATTTCTTGGACATCATGTCCGTTTTCAATGAGGATGCACCGATAGGACTCAAAGCAGAGTACGCCTTTCGGATATTTGGTAATTTAAAACTTAAAATGAAATGATTGTTGAAGAATTCAGGCCTGGTTCTACCATATCTCATCATTTCCTTGAATGTATATGTCGAATTGAATTAGATTTTGATGGAGATGACATGATTGGAGCAGAAGACATGGAGGAAATCATCCGACGCCTCCTTGGGGACGAAGACTTGCCTGGTTCTGACATTGCCCAAATGATTCTAGAACTCACTTCCGAAGCAGATTTGGATGATGATGGGATGCTCTCATTCGCCGAGTTTGAGCATGTTGTGGCAAAATCCCAAGATTTTATCAAGTTAGTCAACTAATCCACATACAAGCATTAACTCTGTACATTGTAGCAGTGGTCACTTACTTCCTGAATATACTCTATAGGTCCTTCCGTATTTTGATCTTAGAAGACTAGAAAGCAATTCTCAAAGCAGCAGAGGGATGCCGTTAGGTTTTGAAATTCCAGTTCCACATTTTTACAGATAGATTTATGACAAATAAATTTTGCCTCATCTTTGCTTCTTTATGGACCAAATTAATCCTCTCCGTTCTTGAAACAGTTTTGTAATCTTTGCGTGCGTGCATATGAAAAAGTAACAGAAATTTCGAGATGACAAGCAAATCAGCACATCGACGTATCCCTCTCAATGCCTGCCTGCCAGCCAGCGTAGACTCTACGCTACCTTTCAAATTGGACAACATACACAGACTGCCTGGAGCCTGTACATGCTGTGCCATTTGCTTGCCAATGCTTGGGAAAGCACTTTGTAATTTGAGTACGTAATAATTCTAACACTTTTTAATCTTGACCGTTGACCTCCAGGAATTCTCCATCATTCTACTTCGAAATTTTTAAATTATCTTTGAAGTTTCTAATTGTACTTACGTAGTAGTTGTTGTGCACCTGACCGAGTGAGTGTATCCGTCTTGTCCGGTAGTTGAGCGATGTGCGAATAAATTGTTGTAATCAGTTAATCAATTGATTTTGTTCGATGTTTGATAAATTAAATTAAATTGAAGTGACGAAGCGAGTGAAGTTTTTTTTTTTCGTTTTTTTTTTTCAAATATGATCCCGCGTTTAGTCTCAAGTTCCTGTCCCGAGTTGCAGTATTTTCATGTTATTAATCGTTTTTCAAAGCTTGTTCATTAAATTTGAAAACGGATTTTTAGAATTAGTAAAGTGAATTGATAACGAATTAAGTCTCAGGAGGAGGACTCCTTCGTCCCGTCTTTAGTAGGGGTGATTAAGTTTGGATGATTCTTATTAAAATTAAGATTTTAATTGGAATTTTGGATTTGGTAAAAATATGAACAACCAATCGCATTCGCAGTAGATGACTCCAAATTCCCGTAACACTCTGCCTTCTTCTTAATTGTCACCAAGTGTTCTACCAGATCCCCATCGATACCCACCGCCACCTCCTCCTCCGCCTTGAGCAGGTGGTGGGGCCTGTGCTGCCGGTTGACGATATGCTGGAGGTATTCCGACTCCACCTTTTAATGCAAGAAACAACGATTTAACAGAAAGGAACGAACAATTTAATTGGGATCTTATCGCGCCGAGCGTAAACGGACTCTAGGTAAGGTCAAGGTCAAGGTAGACGTAAACACAAAATTTGGGTTCAACACAATGAATCGCTCATTTACCTTGGCCCCCTTGTCGCGGTGGAAAATACGATTCCCTAGAAACAAAAGAGAATTCGTTAGAAAGTTGACCTCTGGAAATGGAATGGTTAAATAGCTTACAAGAAGGCAGGTGTATTGATAAGTGGTTGGCCACCATACTGTTGTTGGTACTGGAACTTCAGAAAAAAGTATACGTGTCCGACCAGGATCCCAATCAATTCCGCGACACCGCTGCAAGTCAGAAGATTATAATCTAGTATGCAAAGGCTGAAAAAAACCAAAAGTTCCAGAACTTACCCTCCGGAAATAATCATGTTGAATCCAAAGAGGACCCAAGGCAAATATTTTGCTGGAAACTGTGTCCCTAGTATCGTAGAAATACAAATTTTCAAGTTAGTGATTCTGATTTATGTTCTTCTAGCTTAGTGCTCAATTATTCCACTGACTTTCGAAGAGAGGATCGAAAGACAGTGATTATTGTAACACGGTCAGGGATATTGTTCCTTACCAAACCAAAAGGTGACAATTTGGTCTCCGTGGAGGTTACACCAGACGTAGAGGACGCTGAGTACCATTGGGTCCATCAAGACCTGAAATTATTAACTCGTTTGCACAAACATTCAATTGAATCTAACTGATGAGGTAAGAGGACGACCCTCACCATCATATTCATGAATAGCGCAGCGACAACGGAAAGAGACCAATTGATAATCAGCATCAAGGCATAGTCGGCTGGTCTTGGCCCAAATTCTCCATTTTCCAAAAGTTTGGAATAGTTGACGAGGAAGTATAAATTAATGAGAAAATGGAATCCTGTTTGTGGACTGATTGGGTAGAAGAAGAGTGCTGTAATTGGACGCCAAATCTGGAAAAATCAGAGGTCAACAAGTGTAAATAACACAGAATCCAAAAACTGGGCGTATTTGGAATTCGGTTTTTTTTTATTTACCTGAAACTGTTGGATAAACGGTACATATGAGAGGAGTAGATATTGGATGGGTAGGAGGCCAAAACGTCCCAGCAGAGAGACCGCAACGGTGCCACCGAACCAATATCGAGTAAACTGTGGGAGTTGATTGAACCAAGCACCAATGTCAGCCATGATGATGAACGGGGGATTAATTTGACTGAAAACAACAGAGCATTATAATTATTATTTTGACAAGTTTCAATTCAGTTAACTCGTTAACTCTCTCTCGGTCGGAGACGAGACGACAGCTGACGACGACGAGACGACTGTCAATGACCTTTATCTCCCTGGAGAAAACGGGGATGTCAACGTGATGGACTTCCCCCAATATTTTTGACACTTACCTTTAGTACCTCCTTTGTTCCTGATTATACGGACAACCGAATCACCGGTGCGTATCGACGAGAGGTAATTAATCAAACCTGGATAATTGAAGACAGACACAGATGACGATCCAAAAAATAAAGAACGAGTGGACAATTTTGTTGCTGACGAGAACCAATCAGGTTGCGTACACCACAAATTGAAGACTTTTTCCTCTTTTTACGTTCATTCTTGCCCAACCCTGTGTTAACATTTGACATTTCCCAGCCTCAATGCATCCAATTAAGATTAAATTAGCTAATTTTAACACTAATTGACTTTGACAGTTTTCGCAAAAATTTAGTTGCATTTTTTCAAAGAATAAATTTATTAAATTATTTTAGGAGAAAAAATTTGTTCTCGTCTGCCCATCTCTGCACGTAAAATGGAATTTGAGGATCCTTTCCCTTTCGTTTAGTTCGAGAAAGTAAAAAAAGTGAATCGGAAAGTTATTTAACGTGTAGTGCGTAAGTTATGCGTAATTTAATTAATAAATTAACCTTATCTTTATCTCTGTCAACTTAATTAGTAGTGTGGTCAGAGCAACTTTAAGGCCGCTGGAGCAAATGCCGAAAAGCTGATGTCCATAACAAGCCAGCAGGTGACCATTAATTCACTTTTATCTGAAATTTCTCGAGAAGTAAAAAGACCCCTAGCCCTGGCCCATTCCAATTCCCAGTAAGTTTCTAATAAGTGTTCTCTTTCAATTTACAAGGAACCTACCAATCCATCCTTTGATATGCGGTTAGTTTTACTCATAGACATAGAACCATAAAAACACTTGTCTAGGAGTGATCATCAAAGATGTACAAGCATAAACGGAATTCCTCAGCTGGTGGTGGTAGTTTGAAGGATGAAGTGGCTGCCGGGTACCCCTTACCAAGGGTACGGAAGAAGCATTCTGAAGGGGACAGCTTGGACATGGTGAGTGCGTCCCAAGACTCACAACAATGGATTCCAACGCAAGATGAGACGGACGCGCTCCCTGCTACTCTACGATTCAATTACTTTGACATCTGTTGCATCCTCTTCTCAATTGTAACTTACACGCTGGACTTGGGAATGGATTGTTATGTCGCGTATATCTACTACGAAGCAGAAAGAATTGATTACTTTGTTCTTACGCTTGTCTTCGTCATTGTTCCGGCAGGGACTATGACCGCTTTCAGCCTGAGGTGGTAAGTGAACACTGAACAGTAGAATTCAAGGAAAGTCTTTTCATATTCCGATGAACACTCTAATGAGTCTAGACCTGTATTTTGGTTTTAGGTATGTGATGGATTTGGACAATCATGGAATTGTTAAAACTTCCTGTTGGAGATGGATTATCAGAATTATATTTCTGCTCTTACAGTTGGCTCCTGTACTCCGGTACGTGCAAATTCAGCTTTCAACGAACCTGCTGATTCTAAAATTGAAGAATTGTAATTTGTTTTCATCCCCCTTAGGTACGCTGATTCTTTAATTTACGGCTGGAAGAGCAGGAAAGCTGCAAAAGAGAATGATAAGCACGGGCAGCTGAAATACTACACGTTTATGGTCAACGAAGATGCGGATTCGACGCTTTTGAGACTCTTTGAAGGGTTCATGGAATCCGCCCCACAAGTCACCCTCCAACTCTATGTTTTAATTTGCCATATTAATGATCCGAAGGGTCCTTTCGCCACACATAGTCGTAAGTTTTAATTCAAACAACGTAAGGAGAAGGTCGCCAGTAATCGTTCCCGCTTTTTTTTTGTGATTCCAGCCAATGTTCAAGCCCTAGCTATTCTGACATCCTTGGTATCTCTAGCTTGGTCGTTGACATCCTACCATCGGTCACTGCGATACGCCCAACCAGAAAAGTCCAACATTTCATACAAGGGAACCATACTCCAATTTGTTTGGCATTTTTGCAGCATCAGTAAGTGAACTAACAAGAATTTTTGGAATTTTCGACTCAATAACAGTTTTGTTGTAATGTGCAGGTGCACGGATATTGGCCATTGCAGTATTTTCAGCGACATATCCAGTCCTGATCCTCCCCGTCTGCATCGCCCATTGGCTGGCAATGTTGGCTTGGCTCCTCGTCCAAGGAAAACGGACCTGCACCACTCAATGCGAGGAAACTCTCTTCATTCTAGTCGTCGCCTTCATCTACATCTTTACGTTTTTCAACATTCTCGAAGAGCCCACGCGCTACAAGTACTTGACGTTCTACATCATTTCCTTCCTGGAGAACTCTGTCCTCCTTTTCTGTTGGTATCTGGCACCAAATCTTAACGCACCGGTGGAACCGCTGGAAGCATATTGGCTCCGCATTGTTGGGGTCGTGGGAGACTACCTCCTGTTCTTCATTGGTTTAATTTGTATGATACTCTACTACCAGTACTTCCATCCCACTCTTTCCAGGGGAGACTCAAAAAATGTGGATATTGAAAAGGAAAGCGTCCAGTTTGTTCCACCGGAACATCCTAGGACTCGCACAGAGTTTCTAACCCGGCGAGCATCCTTGGATCAGAATACCCTCCCTCTCTCCACCAGTAATCCAAGTTCAAGGAGGAACGTAACCTTTGCCATGGACAAGAATCCTTTTCACAGATCAGCAAGGAGTAACTCATGCGGAGATACACTCAACGCTACACCATCGAATAACAAATCCAGAATACTTCCACCCGGTAGAGCCCGCGGCGTCTCTACTTCATCAAGTACGAGTTCCCCTGGGATGATGGAGAGAACTCGGAAAATGTTGGAACAAGCACAGCCAAAACCGCTTCCAGTAAAAAGTGAAGAAGAATCTACCAATTTTTAATCAATACTCTCACGCGGAACCGCTACTTCTTCCCTACTCCTCTCGGGGTCACCAAAAATACTCTGTGGGAACACATTGATGGATGTGAAGTTAAACTGTTGATTGACCTTTGTACTAATTCACCTTGTTGCTGTTACGTAATGTTTATGGAAGCCTTCGCCTACTTTGTACCTGTATGTCTCTGCCTATCAATGGGGCCCAAAACACTGAACAAAAACCACCTCCTCCTTCTCCTCAATCGTGAAACCAATAATGGTTACAGGAAGGGTCTGCGGGAATGTTACTTACTAATTTAGGGCTTTCCTTATCACTAATCGTATGGGACTGATTTACCAATATTAAGACTTATGATTTAAAGTATTCGATTTAGTTAGCAACTTTAACCTAGCTTTGGTTACGATTACAGTAACATTTGAACGACATTCAACGCTGTCTATGAGCCTAGTCCGCTTAAAAACGTCTAACCAGAGCCCCATAATATTTTCCACTACGTAATTGCTTCGGCTCTAATTTACGAATTAAAAGTGTCATTAAAAATTTAGTAGTCACAGAATCACCAGTAGTAGTAGTGTAGCTCACTCTCCAAAGCACTTTATCCCTTACCAAACTACTTACCAAAATTGCATTCAATAATAAAATACTAATGTTGTTTTTGTTATTTAATTCTTGGCAATTAGGTTTTCAGTTCAGTCGCAGCCACCGAAGGACGGATGTCAAAGGCCACAGTCAACATTGCGTTGGATTGGATAGGTGCGGGGGCGAGCTTTGTATTAATTGATTCAGATGCGGAGGAGGAAGGATGACATCCACTTTGCTCTTGACGATATGAATAGGTGGAAGGACATGAGATCCGCAAGTACATTTCATTCCAGACACGAAATTATAAGAACCGATCCTAGCTTGACATTTGGGACAATTCATTTTCCCTTTGACCCATTCACCCGAGTCGACATTCGTCTTCATCCAACTTGGGAGCTTCTCTTCCGGAACGTACCAGACTTCTGTGGAGCAGGATGAAGATGAGGACAGCGCGGGGGAGTCGCTGTCACAGCTGACTTGATTTCCATGACTGTCCAAGACTTGAAAATTATAATGATACATTAATTATGTTTACCAATTTCTAATCATTAAGCGGAAGTAACCTTACCATCTGAGTATTGGAATAGATGAAAACGACACTTTTGACATTTGACCGGTGGCTGTTGTTCAAGTGTCATTGTTTAGTTTAACACGTGAGTACAAGTGCACTAAAAGAGTTGTAAAATTCCTCGTTTGAAAGCGAAAGTTTCAGCTTTCCGCCGTCTGGGAATGTGAGTTTTTATTGGCGGACGGACTTTTTATCTTTTTTTTTTCTTGTTTTGCCACTCGTCGATTGATCCCGAATGTGAGGAATAATGAAAGAAATCTCATAATTTCTCAAGGAAAAAATTATCAACTTCTCAACTCTCCCACTTACTTCGGCACCACCACCACAGACCACACCAGAACCACCAACATGCTTTCGGTCGGATGTTTCGTGGGTTCAGGCACCCACGGACAGAAGAAAGAGAGGGTCTCAATTTCAAACAATTAAAATATTGAATAATTATTTCAACAATTATTTCAAAATGTTATATTGATTATGATATCCCTTCATCTAGTTAAAAACCCCAAAAATTGTTTTTTGAAGTATTGCAAAAATCTTCCCACACGGTTGGGTGAGGAGATATTAGCAGCTGCGAAGACTCTTTTCCTTTGATAATTTTGCTAATAAGAAGTTATCAAATCCAATGCGAACTCTCAACCCTAACAAATAGGTAGGTAGACAATCATGTATTTAAATTTGAGAACTTGTGAAGTCTCAATTTGAATGTGGCATGAAAAATTTTAATAAAAATTTTTCTTTAACTAATTAAAAAATTTTTTGTCGTCACATTTTCAGAAATCCTTGCCAATTTTTGTAATTTTATTTTTTATTTTTAAAGGTACCTGAGAAGTTTCAAACGAATTTAGAAATTTTCAAGGTAGGAAAGATTTTACAAATCTGACAAACATTGAATGGATTTCTTTTTGACAATTTTTTGTTAATTTTGAATTCAATAACCTTTTAAAAAAATTAATGAGAACTTTGAAACCATTTTGGATTTGGATATTTTTCTGGGTAGCAGGTATTATTGTATTTTCTGAGTCAGTATTAGCCGGTAAATGTATAGACGGTATTGACCTGGAGCCATTTTCGTGACCCATAACTCTAATAAAACTCATTCCCGACCCATAACTCTAATAAAACTCATTCCTGACCCATAACTCTAATAAAACTCATTTCTGACCCATAACTCTAATAAAACTCATTCCTGACCCATTCGGCTGAATAGTGGGAGGAGCAGAAAAAATGAGTTTTGAGAAAGGGACTTATTGGGGAGAAAAATTAGCATTGT
>JAQIWD010001549.1:0-11998 GCA_034694825.1 Anurida granaria | reverse complement strand
TCTGGCATTTCAAAGTTACCTGCCGAATATATCAAATCTGGTATTTCAAAGTTACTTGCCGAATATATAAAATCTGGCATTTCAAAGTTACCTGCCGAATATATAAAATCTGGTATTTCAAAGTTACCTGCCGAATATATAAAATCTGATATTGCAAAGTTAGCTGCGGACTGTGTAAAAGCTGAAATTTCAAAGTTACTGGCCAACTTCCTTAAGTTCAAGTTAAAGTTGGCAGTCAGCTTTGAAAAAAGTAGCAAATTTATGAACGCTAGATTTTAAATTTTGAGAATTTAAATGAAAAGTTATACACACTCAACATGGTTTTTTAGACGAGGAAGTGTCTGTTCGAAACTTATTGGGAAAGGAGGCCCTTACACTGTTTAGTATTAACTTACATGGGATCTTAGTAAGACGGGAAGAATGTTGACAATCTGCTTACAAACTTTCACTCCTGCATTACTTCAAGTGTTCCCTATTTTGTTTTGAGCGAAAGTTAAAGTACCCATTGATTGCAGAAACTCATAATACAAAATGAAATAAAACCGAGTAAAAACGTTTCGCAGTGTTCAATGTGTAAATGTGTCTATAATTGACATTCTTAAAAACTACAATTGTAACATTCACAACTCTTTGAAGAAAATACATCGTTAATTCTTCTTTACTTTTTTTGGTGGGGTTTTTCTTGTTGTCCGGCAGTACATAATAATCTTTTTCGAAATATAAAGAATGGCAAAAGTGAATGCTGATGCGAGGAGTGCCATAAACATCCAGACATCAAAGAAGTTGATTTGAAACCAGTTGAAATCTCGTCTGATCATTGGACGCAATGTTGACATGTCATCATTCCTCAGAACATATTCAGTCCAAAACACAGCAGTGTCAATTGGGCTGTTTTGTTGATCCTGGAGCTGCTTTGAAACTTTTTCAACGTTTTCCTTGTAACTGCAGTTAAAATGGTACACGTGAAAATTAGTTGCCAAAATTAGTCAAGCTTTTTTACCTCTTGTTTGTCAAAATTTCGACTATGGCGTCCCCTAGCTCCTTTTCTGTAAGGGTATGAACTTCTAATTTGACTCCTCTCCCAGTACGCTCAATCCTGAAAGCATTGTGTTCTTGTTCTGCAAATACGGGCATTGCAATCATGGGAACTCCATGCATAATCGCTTCCTGTATTCCTAGAAGTCCAGCGTGGGTTATGAAAGCCATGCATTTTGGAGACGCTGAGATATGAGACAAAAATTTATTAGAAAAGACTGAATGCAACAATTAGTTTTCCAAGTTGATGCTTTACCAAGAATTTCCTTTTGTGGCATCCAATCCTTTATGAGAATGTTTTCCGACATCCCCTTGGGCCTTTCCCCGGAACGCTTCCACAAAAATCGTAATGTGCTTTTTGCAAAAACGTTGAGAAAAATATTTTGGAATTCCGGCGGAGCGGTGGTGAAGTCCGCATCACCTCCGAAGCTTACATAAATGAAACCGCCTTCCCCACTTCCTTCGATGAATTCAGCGATATCCTTATAACCAAGGCAAAAACAACCAATGCAGGAATTTATTTTAAAGGAAAATTCAGGCAAAATACAGAGAACGTTACCTTTGGAAGTGACGCTGGATTTGTATCCCAAACGTGCATTGCAGGAACTATAAAAATATACAACATTATTTTCACATTAGGATCAATGAGCATGCATCGCGGGCATGCGCATGCGTTTACCTTGGACTTACAAGGGTGGCAGTGATCTCGCTTCTCCTTCGCTGAAGTGACTGTTGTAAAGGACCAATGAAGTCTTCTGAAGCATTTCCGGCAGTGACGGCATGTCCGAAACATCCAATTTTGCCTCGAATAAGGTGCTTAGTCTTGGGTAATAGATCCAATGTTTGAGTAAATGTACCCCACTTGCTATTAATGCATTTTTAACTCTTTGAAAAAATGACATTGGCATTTGGCTTGGGATAACTTGGTCAGTGATCCAGAGTTCATCGCTTCCCAAAAATCCAAGGGGTTCAATCCCCCATACGCCGTTGGGAGCGGAGGAATGATAAACAATCGTCTTTGCTCCCCATTTCTGCGCAAGTCCATAAGCACACTCGTTGAAGAGGCCGTCGATGACAACCAAATCAAACGAATTAGAATTGGCAAACTGTTGAACTTCATCGTTAGAAAGGAGTTGGTCGCATAGGTTGAGTGCGTAAAACGGAAACGTGAAAATCCCTTTATGAATTTCAAATGATCCCTTCTCTATTCGCTTCCTAAGGTAACTGGGTTCCGCTGATTTTGTCCCGTCTCCCTTTTCATTCCTTCCAAGAGATTCTGGATAAAATTCTCGTACCTTTGGATTTGGCGTCTTTGGTCGGTGAAGCTGATTGAAAGTGACATTGTGCCCACGGTCAGCCAGTGCTTCCACCAGCGGCCAAACAGCGATTTGGTGGGAATATGACGAAACAGTATGGTAGAACAAAATATTTGCTCCACCGTTTCCATTAATTAGAAGCAATGAAATGAAAACTGAGGAAACAAGTTGGATTACGGAATTCATTGTTGCGATCTTGAGTTCTAGTGAATGTTTTTACTCATGCCAACTTTTCCAACTGATTTTGCTACAATTACCTCCCGTGGTATATACGTGGTTTTTAAGGGAATAAGAGAATTAACACTCTCGTCTATACTCTATTTTTTTATCATGTTCTGTTTCCCAGATAAACACTTGATCTAGAATTTAGAGTCGCATGAGCTTAATGGAAAGAGGCACAAATGTTGACTACATGACGCGTTCACCGTAGTTAAAAGGAAAATTGTACCAGTTATGGGATCTTTCTTTGAAATCTCGTCTCGCTGAACCGTTTAGCTTTAATCCGCCTCCAATTTTTTGGAATGCCGGAGGATGACGGGAAATTAGGATCAAATTTTTACAAAAAGCTTCCGAAATTTTGCAAGGGGGTGGCCTAGTTAACAAAATTTTACCCCTGATTTGTGCTTTGTTCCTCGGTTGTGCGAAAATGGGAGCAAATTTATTTCTTCTTGATGGAAGAGCACGAATCTGTATGTAAATTCCTAACGTCAAAAGGTATAGCCCCTCCCCCCTCGGGTTCCGAAACCGGGCTGAGCATAATCAGGGCTTTCCTGGCACTCCCGGATACATTTCTTCTATGGTTCTATTTTAGATTTAAGAAATGGGGGAATGCCGTATTTGCACTCGTGTCTATTTTTGGGTACAGAAGACGGTGAAATGAGAACCCCAGATGCAATTCAAGTCAGTGGAGGCTTGGTTTGGTACTGGATCAGGAGCAGCGCTTTTCTTGACGCTCATTCTCATCAGTTCATTTTCTGAGTTCCACTCCTGTCTTTTTTTTGTAAGTGCCCCTAAATTCAGCGCCCTTGAAATTACAGTCCCTCAGCCCCTTTATCCATTCATTTTGTAGCTAATCAAGTACACCCCCCATCAGCCTTGGTTTTAATCAACTTTTGATCCTGTGGCAGATTTCCTGTGAGGCGAGGTCAAGCAACCCCAGGTCAACATGGACGCAATTAAGAAGAAAATGCAGACCATGAAGGTCGACAAGGACAACGCCATGATCAAGGCGGAAAAGTGCGAGGATGAAGCGAAAGAAGCGAATGCGAGGGCGGATAAGACCGAGGAGGAAGTTCGGACGCTTCAGAAGAAAGTTCAGCAAGTTGAGAATGATTTGGATCAAGTCCAGGAACAGCTCATGCAAACTAATACCAAGTGGGATGAGAAGGAAAAAGCATTTCAAAATGTAAGCAGAATCCTATTTATAGTTTCCAAAAATGAAACTAAAAGCACTGCAGACTCTTTTGCTTACAACTAAACCCGGAATTTGGGAATTCCGGTTTCAAATTTATGACCTTGGTTGTCATTTTTTCAACAATTTTGATTCGTATTTCAGGCTGAGCTGGAAATCTCTGCCCTCCATCGTCGCATTCAGCTTATTGAGGAAGACTTTTCCCGATCCGAAGTACGCCTTACAGATACGACCTCCAAGCTTGCAGAAGCGACTCAACTTGCCGATGATTCCGAACGGTAAAAGCTGCAACGCCTCCATTGGATTTTTATACAATTTTAGTGATTGAAAATGAAAATCTTCCTCCAGCGCCCGGAAGTTGCTGGAGAACCGTGCCATTATCGATGAAGAGCGGATGGATGCCCTTGAAAACCAACTGAAGGAAGCCAAATTCATGGCGGAAGAAGCCGACAAGAAGTTCGATGAGGTGAACCCAACTGGACATTCGCTAACATTCCAGGAACTTTAAATTTCAAATACCTAAATTCCAGGTTGCCCGAAAATTGGCAATGGTTGAAGCAGACCTGGAACGTGCCGAAGAGCGTGCTGAACACGGAGAAAAGTACGCGGTAGAACCCTCCAGCCTCTTTCGTAATTCTAATTGACAATTCTTTGATTTTCAGCAAAATCGTTGAGCTTGAAGAGGAACTCCGAGTTGTTGGAAATAATTTGAAGACGCTGGAGGTGTCTGAGGAAAAAGTAAGAATGGCTTTTTTAAAATTGATTAGTTTTGTCAACATTTCTAATTTCTTTCGATCATTCCACTTTTTCCAGTCAAGGCAGCGAGAGGATGAGTACAACGAGCAGATCAGGAGCATGACCGCTAGGTTGAAGTTGGTAAGTGGTCCAACTTTTTAGCTACTAGCATCCATATTTTCTTTCATAAATTCAGCGATTTCTAAATTTGCTTTGCGCTTTTCTTTATAAAACTAGGCTGAGACCAGGGCTGAATTTGCGGAACGATCCGTTCAGAAGTTGCAAAAGGAAGTTGACCGAGTTGAGGATGATTTGGTCAACCAAAAGGAACAATACAAATCAATCTCTGATGACCTCGATGTCACTTTTACGGAACTCATTCACTAAATACCATCCAGACAAATCGAAAGGTCATCTTTCTTCCATGTCCACGGCAATTAATTAAAAAGTTGCGTGCTTTTCTTGCATCTGTATCGACTCTCACCTTCTAAAAATAAATTGAATCAGGCTATTCTCCAGGAAATACAGCAATTGCAACACTGATCTCTACTCATTCTTTAATCGATTGATGAATAATTGACTTTGTAGTTAATTAATTCCACAAAAACTGGAAATAATGGGACAAGATGATGAGATCCACAGGACACATGGCGGGAACTCAAAAGATAAAAACAACAAAATTGCATGTTTTTGCAGTCAGTTGCATCCATCAGAGATCAGACAGACAGACAGAGCGGCGGCGGCGGCATGCGAGCATGTGACAAAGTTTTGCAGTTTTTAGTTCTAAACTTTTAGATTAATCAAAATCAAAGCGAAGCGATTACGCTCTGGCTTAAATGGAAATAAAATTCAAGTTGGATCTTGATAAATCGATAAATGAGTCGTAGCGGAACTGATGGTGAGGTTTTAGCTAGGTAAGTTACAAACAAATAATCACATCATGGTCAGTTCAAAAACTATTCAATTTGTTTCCTGCAAATTAGGTGAAGGTGTCGGGTCACACTCAGAACTGTGTCTTGAGAAACATCGAGCTGAAATGGAGACATTTGAGGGCGATGGGGAGGGGGCTAAAGTAAAAGATGAAGCTGAATTCGTGGGTAAAATGATAAGGCAGGAAATTGAACCATCTTTATGCCAGTCTCCTCAAGCTCAACTGCCATCACCACCACCGCTGCTGGGACTACAACCCCCAATTGGATTAGAACAAGATGGGGAATCGTCAAACAATAACTTTCCTGAAGAAATGGGGAAGGACGGAGAATGGAGCGTGGGAAAAGAGGGTCATCCAGGAACGTCAAGTGATCAATGCAAGATTCCTAACAGGTAAACATTTGATTGTTGATTCAGATTTATAGGCTGATGTGTCCCAGTAGTGGTCTCACAATTTTAGTTTTTTTTTGTTGCTAGTTTGGCATCAAAATTCGTGTGCACCATTGAACAGTTTACACCAAGTGCACTGAAGTTATGGAGCATGGTTTTCAACAGAGAGAAGATCCTATCCGAAACACGTATCCATGCATGGTAAGAATCCTGGAGATAGAATCACCGCCCAATTTTTACATTTTATCAATTAACCAATTCTAAAATCGGTCTTAACATTAATCCCAAGGTACGCCAGGGTGGGATTAGTGGTTGAACTCTACCAAAGTCTACTAGACAGTGCCTTGAGCGTGGTGGAGAATAATAATAAGCAAAATGCTCGGGTGAAATTACGCAAAATGAAGCCAGCGGAAATTGCCACAGCTAAGGATCAAACTGCCGAGCTTCTTAGAAAGCGAGAAAGGGAGGCCAAGAAACTTGGCTTGGATTTGTCCACTACGTCCGGTCTCATGATTTCGGAAACTTCGCCTTTCCAACTCTTCGTTTCGTATGAATTCCACAAATCATATGAGATGCGGAAGAAGCTTACGCAGCAACTTAAAGATGAAGGAGATTCAATGGAATTGGAAGATCCACTTTACTGGATTCCCACCAGTTCCAGCTTCCCCTTCAACGTGTTCCAGAGAATTCTGAAGCTGAGACTTAATTCAAAGAAAATCGATATGTCACTGAGCACGGAAGCCTTAAAAGTCCGCTACGTGGAATTCATGGCTAAAGCGTTCGGAGGAAAAGGATACAACAACCATC
This sequence comes from Anurida granaria, assembly GCA_034694825.1. Taxonomy (NCBI): domain Eukaryota; kingdom Metazoa; phylum Arthropoda; class Collembola; order Poduromorpha; family Neanuridae; genus Anurida; species Anurida granaria. The sequence continues at coordinate 5,374 of JAQIWD010001549.1, read as the reverse complement.
TCCAATTAGTCGCTGGGGTCTTCACTGCCTTTGGTCCGAATCTCTTTACCTACCCAGCCCGAGTCATTGAGCTCCTCCAAGCAACAACTCTTTTGAACAATGAATTGGGACTTCCAAAATTCAAATCAGCTGCTTTCCCCAAGACTTTTCCACCACTTGATAGTTTCACCATCAACCTCGGCAGTAAGAATCCGCGTGACAGCCAGTTTCCTCAGCTGCCCCAGATATCTTTGACAGATGGGTTTACTAGTCGTAAACCCAGCACACGCTCAACTTCGCCAGTAAACGCACACACAAACATCACTAGTCTTGCCTAGGTTCTTATTTAATACTTCAATTTTTTGCTAGGACGCTCGTCCGGGGCCATCTCACTCTCCACTGGCACTACTGCGAAATGCAATTCCAAAAAACTCAGCGGTATTCAAAAATACATCACAATTTCCATTTGCTTTTGCTTCAATTCTGGGAATTTTTATTTCTAGAATTTGGTTCCTCTTGGCTCTCGAGCAGAGGCTGAAAGCGGCGGTGGTGGAGTCGCAGCGTCCCTCCAGCCGTACGCCGCATGGTTCTCCGCATCTGAACGGGGGTTGAGAAGAGTTGGACTCGAGGTCTTGAGTGAAACTGGTTTCCAGGAAGTCTGGAATCAACATTTGACCTACTCCCAGGAGCCAATGAACAACGACTTTATGCTTGGAGTTCTTACAGGGATTTCCATTTCACTCAAATCACAGGAGGAGCAATACCAGGAGGAAGTTTTCCAGCCCGAGGCCCTTCCCCCAATTCCTCCGGAACCGGAACCTCGATCTGTGCCAAGGCTGAGACAGAACGGATACGGAGTGGCACCACTGACAATCAGCCCACCGGAACCAAACTTTCCCCATGCTTCCGTCTATAACGATTATTACGACTCTGGTGAATTCTCTGAGGATACTAACTTTGAACAATGCAATTACTACAATCAAGGCTACCTTCCACATCCTGGTCCAAGGCACCCGCGTATCAAGTTTTCTCCAAAATTCTACTGGGTACGTCCCTCTCAACGTCAAAATTTAACACCCCAGCCTCCACCTTTACCCGGGCAACCTCCTTTGCCCCCTGTTCCACGTCAACTTTTTCGACATAATGGGATTGCAACGCCTCTGCCACCTCAACGTTTTGGACATGATGGAATTGCACCCCCTCTGCCACCTCAACGTTTTGGACATGATGGGATTTCACCGCCTCTCCCACCTCATGGATTTCGACTAGAAGGAATTCCAGCGCCTCTCCCACCACAACATTTTCGACAAGATGGGATTCAGCCGCCTCAACGTTTTCGACAAGATGAAATTGCAACGGCTCTCCTACCACAATATTACCGACAAGGTGGGGTTGCACCGCCTCTGCCACCTCAACTTTTTCGACAAGATGGGGTTGCACCGCTGCCCCCACCCCTTCCTCCTCCAGTTCAGAATCCACCTCTGCCAACTACAAATCATGGTCACGACTCTTGGAATCCAGAGGCCGCGGGTACCAGTAATTCATCACGTACTCCTCAACCTCTTCCACAGCCAGACTCCACCAAGCCCCACGTTATTTCTCAGCAAGAAATTCCAATTAAGCGTCCCCGTCCACCACCTCCTCCACCTCCAATCATTTCCTCAATCAAGATCGAAGGACACGACAAAATGAAAGGCAGCGCCGAGGAACCTGGAGAAGACGCAGAAGAATCAGCTTATCAGGCGAAGAAACGCAAAGTTAGTGGAAGTTTGAATGGCCCTGCGAATGTAGAAAACGGTAGTGATGCGGTGGTTTTCGACTACTCACATGGACAATGAACAGGAGGATGGAGGAACTGAAATTTCCAAAGGAATTCAAAATAATCAGACTGGTTATTGGCTCAGTCATTAATCGTTTCGTCAATCAAAATGCTTGTAGCCTAGCCTTACCTAATAATTTCACTCTTTCAGGTAAATGCTTAGTTTTAGTCCACATAGTTTTCTGGATTTTGGTACCAAACATGCATATCCGTGTATATTTTTCTAACGTGTCCTACTGATCCACGTTTCGGTTTTGTATTTATAATATTTGATTCTGTTGGAAGTACGTGTAGAAGACCAATTCCGTATATTTTACGTCCATGTTCTACTTTTAGTGGTCAATTATGGATGTGGTTTTATGGAAAACTGGAAATCACGAAAAGTTACCCAACTAAGATCAGGAGTTTTGCAGGAATTGTTAAAAGTTGTGAAATAACAACCGTGTTCCGAGAATCAAAAAAGTTTTCAATAAAGTCAATTCACACACGAATTGATAAAGTTCGAATTCCCAGGATTTTGCCTTAAAATACTCTGATGAGTTTGAACGTTGTCACGTTACATATTTTCCAGTTGACAAACTTATACTTGCGCATTGTGTAAACTTTTTTCAAAAAGTTTTTGCAAAAAAAGTTGTTGGAAACTTTACAAAGCATAAAGTGGAAAAACGCTAACTAGAAATACCTGGGACGTTTCTGTTGAGGTTATTCAATGTGAGTTCCATGTTCTTTTGGCATCCATATCCATATTGGAAGGAATTTAGCGTCGCCATGCATCTTGGCATACTGTTGATGTCCACCATTTTGACTTATTCCAGCGGCCAAATTCTGGTAAACCTTTACCGATTTTTGATCTTGACCAACTAAATCCCATCTTAGAGTCTCCAACTTTGTTTTGCAGGAGAGTGATATTCACGATGCCATGCTGGGTGTTACGAATAAATTGCACCAAGATCGGTGTACCGTTGTATTGATTTTTGACGACTCCATGGGCCGAGCGGCGGCAAACAAGTTAATCATGGTAAGCTTCACTTAATTTTTCACATTTTAACCTGAAGTTGAATAACCGAATTCCCTTTATTTATAGAATCTTCAGAAGAACGACATGCGTACTTTTCTAACTTTGGACCTGATGCTTGAGAACGATGAGAATGTCACCACTACCGTTGACCCTGTTGCCCAAATTTCGACCTACCTCAATACGCTCTACCGCCTAAGCCGATGCTACACGTTCCTCGTATGGATCCGTGACCCAAGTATCCTTTACCCACCGGGCATCAACATTCACCCAGGTTGGAGATCTCAGGACATTGTCATCTTGGCGGCGCAGAATCAGCGGGGCAGGATTTCTAATCTCCGCCTCTGGACAACAATTCCAAATATTTTGGGTCTTCGTCGCCCTCGTTATGCCCACGCCACCCAACCTCGCAACCGCATCGCCATTTTCACGGTTTCTCCATACACAAAAACGGGTTGGCCACACCTCAAGGAAATTGATTTCTGGCTCATCCGGGAACAGAAATTTGAGCGGAACGTGCCCTTACTTTGGGATAAATTCACTTCCTTTGAATCCACTCCAATTCGGATTTCAATCCTCTGGAAGTCTCCTTACTACATTTTTGGGGATGACATTAATCCATTTGTGGATGGGATTGACTTTCGGTTGCTGGGATTAGTTTCCAAGCATCTCCACTTTAAATTCGACGGCAGTACTATCAAGTCCACCAGAACGAGTGGCTGGAAATACAATGGGTCCTGGACGGGGGCATTCCACAATCTCCAAACCGGGGAGGCTGACCTCGCAGTTGGTGGATTATCAAGCAGCGGGAGACGCCTGGCGGATTTTGACTTTACGACGAGTTATTACGGAGACTCGTACGTCTTCATCAGCCCCATCGAACCCATTGAGCCCGAAGTCCTCGACATCTTTGCAAAACCGTTGGATCGGGAAGTGTGGCAAATCCTGTTTCTTACTTCCCTCTTGGTTGCAATAACTCTCAAATATATTTCAAGGCTTGAAATGAAATGTACGGAACGGACAAGAAGTTCCAGAATCCCGGATCGTCCCTACACTTCATTTTCCCACAACCTTTACTTCTTCTACAACGCATTTTGCCAGAAACCATTTCCACACGTCCCTACCTCGAATGCCCTCCGATTCATTTTCATTGGGACGTTCCTGTCCATTATGGTACTCGGTAGGGACATACTTTTATACTTGCCACATTTTTTTTGTATTTGCGCCACAAATATTGGATTCTTCCACAGGAATTATTTTTGCGGGTTCCTTATTCTCGCAACTTTTCAACGCCCGGAGGGAGGCGTACATTGATACCTTCGACAAAATATTGGAGTCCAAGTAAGACCTGCATACAATTTCACGATGAATTATTGGAAGTAAGGGGCCGTACTTAAAACTAAATCCGTTTTGGAGGGGTGGGAGGGGGTTTGGTGAAAATGGATGAAAGTGGATGATTGGGGGGTCGGGGGTGCTAGAAATTGGATATCCCTTTTCGGCATCCCAGTAGAGCAGAAATATAGCTAAAAATTTTCTAAATATTTTCTGAATTTCCAACTGTTTTAGAGGGGTGGTTATAAAATCTCCAGAATTATGCAATGTTGAACTTGTTTTTTTTCTAGTTCAGAATCATCCGCGAGGGGGGGGGGGGGTCTGGCGCATATGGATGAAGGTGGATTTTACGGGGGAGGGTGGTCAAAAAACGTCCAAAAGTGCGGATTTACTTTATGTACGGCCCCTAACCTTTGTTTAACCTTATTTTTACCGAATTTTTCAGGTTGCCAGTATGCATCAAAGACTATGATGGGACTCTCAACCATGGAGTCAAAATGTCGAGGCGACCGTCGCTGAAGGCGCTTTGGGCGAATGCTACTCTGGTCGACTACGCTGGCAGCATCCAGTGTATTGATGACGTGGTTCGTGGTAAAGGAATTTATGTCGACGCCTATTCTCTTCTCAATTTCGTAGGAAGGTAAGATTCACTTTATCTAATAAGGGTGTCAATTAATGCGTCCTAAAAAAGTAGACTTTGTCCAAAAAAAATCAATAGACTTTTGCCTAATAGGCTTTTGGCAAAAAATTACAGAAATCAAGCCAACTTTTAATAGACTTTGTCCAAAATTTACAGAAATCTGCTAATGAGTATTCCGCCTAATTAAACGCTTTGTGGGCTTTTGTTAATAACAGCAATCCCAGCGTCATGCCTGCAAATATAATCCTTTTGAAATATTGGGCACGTACATGTGGATTCTTTCCATTCGGCTGTAAATGCCCATGTACATTTTCTTTCTTCAAGTTTTGAATGTGTCAAACTTTCCTCTTCCGTCGTTGAATTTTTCAATATCCTTCGCGGTCAATCGTGGATGGCCAGTAGTCGGGACATAGCATTGAATGTGCAGGGCATCTTCTAGAGTAGGAGTAACTAAACTCATCCCCTTGGATAAGTTGGAAGTTGAAGGTGTTGATGTTCATGACGTTTCCAACAAAGAAGTCTTTGGGTTCGTAGTATTCTGCCTTCACTCCAAGTTCTGGTTGATAGCCGGGCTTCTTGACGCGTCCCC
>JAQIWD010001548.1:0-12002 GCA_034694825.1 Anurida granaria | reverse complement strand
ACGCAAGCAGAAATTATGAGAAGTTCAACTGAGAATTGAGATTGTGAAGGTCAATGGCCAATGAACGGAGGACGCTCGACGCTTCACGAGGACACTCATTAAGATAAAAATATACGGCAGAACAATAGTGTGCAATCCACTGCCTGCACTCCTCAACAGACAGTGGGGGGAGAAACGAGAAAGGGAGTTTGAAATTGCAAAAAGTTGTTGCGATGCTGGAAAATTTGCAAATTGCAAAATGAATGAGTCGTTGGCCTTTTGTATTTTGGATCAGCACAGGGATGTGGACTCCCCTTTGGTTTTTCGTTAAATAGGTAGGTTGACCCACCCCTTGTCCATTCTTGTCCATAGTCCATGAATCTTGAGTTGATCACCTGGTGGGTATTCGGAAAAAACAAGGGCAAGGGAAGGTAGGTTGGTTTAACCTGGACAGACAGGAACAAACATGAACAGAAAATCAGTAGCAACTGAGTAGACAACCACGGACGGAACGGGAGTGATTAAATGAATACACGAGTAAAAAGCGTTATAATACATAGATTGCAAATATTGTTCTACCACTTCTGTATTACAACGTTTCTTTTGATTTTACACTGAATTTGAGTAGCAAGCGAAAGAAGCGATGAAAACGTTGAATCTCCGTCTCTTCACACACAAGGATTCGCCGATAGCACATCCAATCATCTATTGGGCATGCGAGTTAACGGTTTATCATACACCCTCTGTAGAACCAAAAAGGTGTGGGGTTTTTTTCTGGGGTCATGTGAGGCATGGACTTGAACATTTCGCCAAACTTTCATCGTTAATTGTGAAACCACCATCCAACTTTTCACAATTCTGAAGATGCAGCTCGACTTAGTTTTAATTGCTGGATTTTTTAAAGCCAAAAAAATTAGTTAAATCAACACTTTGCACAATTGTCCACTCTCATGCCGAATACCCTGCTATGCTCTCACTTGATTTACATGCTTTCTCGGTTTATACTCTTCCTGTACCCGTGTTGAAGATAAGGGAGATGAGACCGAAACTGGATAATGGTGATGAGACTGAATATTGAGTAGCGAAACCACTGGACCGATTTCAATTGTTTGCGGATTTGTGGAACTTCTTCAAAGGTGTTAACACCGTATTCAGTTTGACCTGAAGGGACCGTGTAGAACGGGTAGAAGACAGGAAGACATGTGGGTTGTGAAAGTTTGTTCAGTAGAATAGTTCTATTGATGAGGCGAAGTGGTCAACTAGTGCTGAAGGCGTGAGCTGGTTACTTTTTTCACTTGTGGCTGACAGGACAATGACGAGACTGTGAACGCCGGTGTAATTTGAGAAATAGAGAAAAAAATGAAGGTAGGAAAAGTCAATCACCTCTACTATTCCTTTTTTAGACGACAAACACCATGGAAATGCCAATGATTTACAGCAAAAAAAATCACCGGCCTCTATCCTAGGCGCTAGGTGATTCTTTTTACTGTAAGCACCATGCAAACATCTTGTTTGATCTAAATACCCTTTATTAAAGAAAGTAATGGTGAAACAGTCAAATGGCGCGGTGTTCGGTAAAAGTTCGAGATGATGAACGTTTATGAAATACGAATCAGGAATATCATGGCGGATTTAGACCAAACAGGGTTCGAGATTGGAACTATGAACCTCAGTGTCAAGTTTGAACATCAGTAGGAATTTTAAAATTACGAAAAATAAAAAGTTTATTTTCTCATAGTGTGATTCTGTCAAAAGATAATTAAACCTTACGCTTCGCATAAACTAGACGTTAACGAGCGACCAAGTGCACGCTCAACTTGTACTTGTTTATACCTAACCTAACCTAGCCAAACGAGACGAGAAATGTATTCCCCAAGAACAAAAAAGTACAAGTCGAGTGTGCACTTGGTCGCTCGTTAACGTTTACTTTCGCATAATACTTTGTTCCAGCAAGTCATCATCCACCTGAAACAATGAGCAAGATTTAGATTCATAGAACTAGTAGTCTCAGTCTACGGTGCATCCATGCAGTCTTCTAAGGGATTAATCAGCTCTTCACGACTGAATGATGAATTTAGTATGAGAAAATGCGTGGAAGCATAAATTTTAGTCGTATTCTTAAAGTAAACAGCGTGACATATTCCGTCAGGGAAGTCACTGCTCATTGCCCAGTTAAACTAAGTTAAATCAAATTTAAATTGGCCAAGAAAATTCGAGAATACAAAGAAGAATGCAAGTTTAGGTGATTTGAGGATTCACAAACATTACCAACTTACCTTTTTTGTTGGATGTAAGGAGTATATCTGGAGATTTACAAAGATGGAAATTGCCCGGAAACAGGAAACAATTTAAGACGTTTGAGAAACTAAACGAAAAGAGTTAGTCAGAGAAAAGTTGTACTTTGCCGATAGAGAAATGCGCTAACCAGGCCAGTCGGCGCCTCCAATACGAAACCTTAACCAACTTCCGTGCAAGTTCTGACGTATTTCCTTCCTTTACCAATGAACTGACTCAATCATTCATATCAACGCATAACTACCCTTCGCCACGCCTCCCCTTCCCTTATTACCGACGTCCCGTACATAAAAACTAGTCCAGCTGGAGAGCATAGCAAAAGGCTCCTTCTCCATGACCAGGCAAAACAAAGGTCACTTACTAACAAGGAAAGGAGGCAAACTGTAATTCACATTCAATCACTTTCATTTTAAGTTTAGGCAAAATTAAGTAATTGATTTGTATGACCGATAATCTGATTTTGATTTATTGTTTTATCCAAAACGGCGGGATCCAACAAAATTGCTAATTTCTTTGGGCTGACCAACATGTTTCTGGCGAATCTGGATGAAAAGTTCACGCTGATTCTGGAAAATGTTGTCAGAAACCTTACGTCGGATTCTGCCTACGCGAGTGGAAATTGAATGAGGTTTCATTTCTAATCCGTCTTCACAACTTATGCGATATTTTTTCAATTTAAATTAATGGAGGCTCAGCTCCTTTACCAAATAGATTTCTCACACGCCGCTTATCGTACTTTCATGCACCGCAAAGGCAAAAAATCAGCAGAGAGTGCAAAAGCTGCACAACGACACAATGAGAGAAAGGAAGCTGAAAAGAAAGCGAAGGAAAAAAGAATCTCATGTGAAGTAAAAATTCAAGTTGCCATTCAGCAACGTTGTACTTATCTTACTTAACTCTTCTCGGTTGGGAGGAAAGAATGGAAGGGACAAATAGTTTTATTTTTGGAGAGTCAAAATTTCTCGAGTACGTACCAATAACACCTCCCCTCGGCTGGGCGTCTTAACGTTATCATCTTATGCTTTCTTTTTCAAGTGATTAACGATGATTATTTAGTAATAGCGTAGAATAAAACAAAATTTTTTAAGTATTTTAAATAAGGTGTGTCAAATTATGCATTTTAGGAAATTATCAACTTTACCCAGTTGCCCAGGTTAAACTAGCGGTTGACAAGGCGGAAAATTTTGAACATTTCTAATCGAATTATCGGGTAATACAATTTTCCTTTTGCAATTAAAAAGTGCATCGATATTTGGTATCGCAAAAATGTATCGCATGGGTTCCTTAGCGGGCACTGAAAATCCGAAGGCACACACACACTCACAGGAAGCGGAGGCATTTGCTTTCATTTTATTTATTTCTAAGTGAATTGAATTATAAAGTCGAATTGCCAGGAGATATAGACGAACCCATAAACCCCAACCAGCGTGGCTGTCCGTGGTTAAAACAGGAGGACGGTAGCAGGGGCAAGAGGGTCTTTGTCATTTTCCCATCGCAGTTGAAATCAACAGCAGCAGCAAGTCCCGCCACAGTCACCACCGCCGTGTCAAGTAAATCAAATTAAATCAAACGGAGGTCAGCAGGTAAGGTCACCATTATTTAGTTAATACACAATTACTTACACAACGAGTACTTCCCCGGGTACTCACCAACGGTGCAGTACTGTTCAATCAAGGTGTAAAACCGTATGGAAATTTGACAAACCGGTTCCTTTCGGAATGAATTGAAGGTTTCATCAACGGTTTAGGTAAGGTTCAGATAAGACATCTATCTGCTCCTGCTGAATTGAACCACCAACACAAGTTTACCCTTGTTTGTAGAGGAAGCTCATGGAAGGTGCTGATGATGGTACTCGTTACGAACCAGCAGCATCAAAATATCTTCCTGAATTCATTGTTATCTTTCTTTTGTCCGTTGGCCAGGGTGTTAGATGACCTTTCACCCGTTAATTTTCTGATTTTTCATGTCCGGAGAATTACTATATTCGGAATAGTTCTCAGGGGGTCTTAATTAGTTTAGAAAATTCATGTATGAGTCAGGAATTCACTCAGGATGACCTTTGTCCATACAGGAGTTTCGTGATCAACTGACGATAATAACGGTAACTGGACTTGATTCAGAGGTCAAGTTTTTCGTATCAGTTTTCATAAATTATTATTGTTTGATTATACCGGTTGTGTTTATTTGACATTTTTGCCAATTGGAAATGGAGAAATTCATCCTAAATTAATCAATTTTGGATGTGAATAATTTACTGCTTTTACTTCCGGTTTTTCCAGATCCCCCTCCCCGACATCCTCTGCATCTTTCCCTCATTAGCTAAAAGGGAATCGGGATGCGCTGCGTGTTAGTCTTTATAGCATCTCCCCATGTTGCCCACTCTAATTTAATTCCCTTAATTCGTTTTAAGAGTGACAAAGTAAGAAATGCCTCATTAGCCAAGCATTCCTATTTCTATCCCCATCTCCAGTCACTCTCTTTTCATCTTCAGATTGGGATGGAGTATCAACTGAGGGAGTGCAGAGATCCTTTGTTTCTAAAAATAGATTCAACATTTGAAGTATTTCTGTGCTTTTTCCTTTCCTCATCATGGACGGAATCATGTTCATGACTCCACTCCCCCCGTGGAGTTGGAATGAGTTTTAAATTACAATTTAAGTTTTCATTGGATTGGAATACAAGCATTAGCGGTGGGATTTTGGTTGTTCTGGATGATATGATCGGGACTGGAGATGATGTTAATGGGACTGGAAGTGGGGAAACGGAAAAGTGACAGATTAGATTCCTCATTTTCCAAAAGAACAAAAGGATTTGGGAGTCCACTTTCCCCTATCATCTCAGCAGGAGGAAGTAAACAAAACCAGGGAAGGGGATATCAGGTCCCGGTAGCAACGTGTGTGTCGTTGGTAACCGCTGGTGACTCTGAGCTCCTTTTCCTTCCTGGTGGTGGTGGATTTACCTTTGAGTCCACCACCTAATGTTGCCTTACCATGTGCTTTCACCGGGACTCTGTCTGACTCAGAAAATGCGTAGGAGGGAGTTTTTCGGATCGGGGCAAGGGGAAACCCGATTCATTCATTCCCCGGATGACACGCTCTGAGCTCGCCATGACTCACTCTCAGGGCAAACAGAGCCAGACGTATCTTCATTTCTTTTATTTTCCTTATTGGGATCATGGGGAGAGAACAATGGAAGGATGGAACCACTTTAACACGCTCTTATCACCCATTACAAAAAGGATTCTACATCTTCACTCCTTGTTTACATTCATATCCACATTTTCTCAAAATGTGGGGGGGGGGGGGGGGGCAAGAAAGCGTGGAGAAAGTTGCGTAATTGGGACTGACGGTTATAAATATTCAGACCCTCCACTTTTACCTAGATTGGATCTTGACATTGTAGGATTGTAGGAGGGGTTGCATACTTTTGGGTCCGAAAACCCCGTGCACTTTGACAAGTTCAGGGGCAGGCTAAAGGAATAAGTTCCGCTCCTATTTGTCGGGATGGAATCGATCCGTGTGAGGAGTAAAACCCGGTGGTGGTGGGGATTGTTCCGGTAGAATACTTGGGAAGAATACTTGATTATTTCCTTGGCCCAAAACTACCCGCAGTTTTCTTTCCGCATTTCGAGGATTCTTTCCTTGGACCTTTTCATGCGGTAACTTTCACCAACCCTCCTTCAGCCGCCGCCGGTAGGTTCTCTCCCCCCGGTTTCAAAAAATGCAGACAGAAAATTACTTTTTTAAGAGTTGGGATGGGATGCTCTCTAAATTAAGTCAGAAATGTCAGGAGTCCACCCCTCCTGTTCCCCTTTTCTCCCTTTCACCTTTTTACGATCCACTTACGTGTGTTCTTACATTTTTGAATGTACGCTCTTAATTTTGAAACTCCCGGCCCGGCCGCTTTTGCTGGAATCAAAACTCCAGGGGATGAAATTGTGAAATTTGAAAAATGAGTTCTGATTCCTTCATCTGTTGATTTTGGAGACTCCTTGTCACATTTCGGGAGATGAGCCTGTCAAGACGGATTAGATCAAGGGGGGGGGGGTGGATGAATAATGAGGGAGGGTTGGAAGATGAATGGACCGAATTCGGGGGGCGGAATGGGTCAACTTGTCACATCTTTTAATCACCCACACTTGATTCCCATCTCATCTCCCGAATCGGATTTCGGAGGGTGGAAATACCATGACAGAGAGACAGTAACGATCCTCTTCCCTCCTACCCGGGTAGAACGGAGGGGAGGCTTCATTGCCATTTGGAAATTATACTACGTCGCTTGGATGGAAGTAGAAAGGAGAGTGTGGATTTATAGCGTGAATGGACATGAGTCATCAGAGTCAGTTTGCCATGCCAGAATTTAATGGGTTTTTGCCTCTACCGAATGAGTCCATCCATCCAGGTTTATTCCTGGAGTTCTTTTATTGTTGTGTACCAAGTAGTTGAATGCACCTTCTGTCATGCCCCTATGCACCACCACCACCACGTCAGTCAGTCTAACCCCATAGCACCAGCACCAGTTCCACAATTTAGCCTTGGAATTCCAGAAAGTTGACTAAAGAAGAAAAGTTAGGAGACAGACAAGGGTAATTTCTATGAATCACGTTCAGCCAACTTGGGATTAAGGAGAGGAGCGGAGGATCTTTTGGGTTAACGCCGAGAAATTCCCGGGTAGTTGACGCAAGACGGGAAAGTTCATTCCGGGGGTGGTGAAAGTTGAGTTTCCTTTCTGGGAGTCTCGTCAGTTCCTTCCGTGGATTCAAAGATCCCAAATCCTCATCCGCAGCGTCTTTTCTTAGAATCAAAAACACAAGAACTGAATCTCAATTTTTTATTAATTTTAGCACCGAAATCAAGAGTCGCAGTTCGCCAATTGAATCCATCCAGGAGAACATTTTCCAGACGCTTCCTTAATCCGACCAACTTTTACGAAAAGGATCCATCAAGATGAGTTTCCTCAAGAGAGAAGCCGACGGGAAAACTGCAAGCAGGTAAAAGGGCAACGTCCATTTCTTCAAAAGCTTCCGCATAAAGTTAATTTTTGGTGACAGGTCCAACAACCTCCCTTGCCGTTTGTCTTGGTTTTAATTAACCTGTCACTTTAACTTTTCAAATGTGCAAGTGGGGATTTTAAATGGTGAAGGATTAGGAAAATGGTCAACATCCGTTGCCAAATTTTTGACAAGACGGTCACATGTCACTTTAAGAGAATGTGGACTCACTGATCATCTCCTCCGTGACTCAGAAAACATAAAAACTGTGTCTCTTTTTTCTGTTTTCTTCCTAAAAATGATCTCGGTTGGGTTGTCTACTGTAGGATGTCAATGGAAATAAGTGCAAGAAGATGAGTTTCGGAAGTCTTAATTGAGTCTCAGCATCTTTTTAGTGACTAACTTTACAAGATTCACTGAGTCATCAGGAACGAGAGAACGTAAAATGGTGCTCTTATTCCTGCTCTGACTAATTTCAGAGAACGGTGCTCCTTTCCCTATTATTTCCCTTACCTGCCTAAGCATTTTTTTTATTTACCACCAACAAAAGTCATGAAATTCTAAGAAATTTCTGCAGTTTTATTTTTATGACTCGCGCAGTAACTCATTTGACTCTATTTTTCGTCTTCCTTAATTTTGAGGGTCTTAATTTTGAGAACCAGGATGAAAAAGTACCTGGACGGAGATGGCGGCGGTGGAAAGGAGGTCGCCAAAATTATGCATTGCAAGGGGATCTTTCCAAGTTTAACTATTGGCCCTTAAAGTTGTCCTCCTTTACTTGTCTGTAACTTTGATTTTGGTTGACGTGAGTGCGTGATGCGGATGGGGTAATTGACATGTTGGAATAATTCTTGACAAAAGAAGTTGGTCTGATTGCAATTGATGATAAGATTAATTATCAATTGAATACCCATCATGCAAGGAGGGTCGAACATGAGGGAACATGAGGGTCTTGTTAGTCGTAGGGGGGTATAAAATGTCACTAGGAATGATTGGTAAACAAGTTAAAACATGACAAGGCGGGTAGTTTGAAATTCGGAGGGTGTTGGGCTAAGTTCACACTTGAGGAATTAACATTCTCCCTTTTCTTTGGATGTTGGACGTGATTTGGTTCATTTATTCCCTCCTGGAAAAGGAGTTTCTTCTCCAGGATCCTGCCTGATGACACGTGTTTCTACCCTTGTGGGAATTTTGTAAAAGGAGTAGGAGACTCTTGAAAAGCCTTGAAGTGCCTCCGGAGAAAGTCCCAGAGGGGACCCATTAAAAATGAAATTGTCTTCCAAATTACTTGCCAAAAATAAAATAAAGTTTCACCACTGAAAATGGAAATGAGCCCATTCCCATCCCCCCAGTTCATGGACATGGGGTCATAAAAAGGGGACACTAAAACTGGAAATGCCAGGATCCTAGTGACCATTTTCCATGAACTTGTTAAGTTTAGTTCTCTCCATGTTATTGGAGAAAGGGAAGGGGGAGGAGGAAGATTCACTTTCTCCAGAATTCTGGAGGATGATGAGGACACTTGGAGGTTCATTGAAGGAGAAACTGGAGGAACTGGAAGAGGGTTCCTGGAAATACCTGGAGGTATTTTATTTTAGCTCCAATGGGTTGGGGGATGTAAAGTAATTGATTTGGAGATTCATCTGGAAGGAGGAGGAGTAGGAAGGCTGGAATTGGAAGAAATAGAAAATGATCTTGTCAGGATTTGTTTTCCAATCCACCGGAACTGAAAGTGACTCATCAAAATCTATTCCTTTCCTTTTCTGTCTGATGAGGGAATTCAGTGACTACGCTCCAGTAATCATTAATTGAAATCCCTTGTTTTCTTAAAGGGAAATTAACTCCCAGTTTCCATTTAGAACATCATCATAGCCTCCTCCCCTCGTTCAATTCTTCTTTTCCATTCTTGTGCTTCCGGGAACTTCCAAAGTTCCAATCTCATATCATGGATTCTGGATGTGATCATGGAAGTTTGGAAGTCTGGAACGATTAATGTCCACAGGGGGGAAACGTTGGGAGAAGTCGTAGTTGGCACAGGATCGTTTTTGCAAAGGTTTTAGTGCATCCGCAAATTCTACTTATACGGACTCCTTTTTTTCAATGTTTACAAAACTTGTTGTCCATTTTTGCGCGAGATAAAGGAAGAAATTGCTTGGAAACTTTCCAATCAATTGAAGTTAATTGCACATTTTAAAGCTTCCCCCAATTTGTTGGCAATTCTTGATTGTTGTAATTTTGTTAATTGTTGGGTGTGTAAATAAAGTGTGGTGGTTTGATTTGTTTGACTCCTCCCCCCAATCCATGTTGAACAAGGCGTGGTCCGCATGATTCCTGACTTAAAATCACATGGGATTTGATTCCTTGGATTTACGTTAAATTGTAAATCTTTGGTTTCCTTTATTTTTGTCATTTTCCATTTGATTACTTCATCCCAAGTGATGAAACGGAGGAAAGTTTTGTCTCGTCACCATTTTCAGGGCTCAGGCGCATGCTCAACTGCCATCCCCTTTCTTTGTTTAAAATTACGGATTTGGGTTTATGGGATTAGGATTGAGTCATTCTCATCGAAATTGCCCAATTCCATAGAATTGAAAAAACTTGGAATTATTAATAATTTTATCCAAGCGTGGCCAGCAGATGAGGTTCATTTACGCCTTCGTCCTCCAATCCTCTGATTTGCTCCAGTGACTCTTATTATTCTGACTCAGATCATCTCACGACGTCAATCACAACCACCAAATTGCTACCTCGCAATTTCCACTTGCAATTTCCACTACTGGAAATTGGAGCTGCGTCGTGGTGCTTCGTCGTGGATTTGGTAAATTGCGTCACTGGTTTGATAATTGGAGTAGTCGATTCCAGTTGGCCTTTGATTTATGGAATCGTAGCGATTAGTTTTCCATTGTGGTAATTGTTAATTGTTTTGAAGTTGGAATTGGGAGGGGGGTCGTT
This sequence comes from Anurida granaria, assembly GCA_034694825.1. Taxonomy (NCBI): domain Eukaryota; kingdom Metazoa; phylum Arthropoda; class Collembola; order Poduromorpha; family Neanuridae; genus Anurida; species Anurida granaria. The sequence continues at coordinate 1,786 of JAQIWD010001548.1, read as the reverse complement.
AAGTTTACACTTTAATCTAGATCACAATTCCCAATTTGACTCAGGAATTCACGATTCTTGTGGTTTCAATTTAAGACTTTAATTTATGAATTGAATCCACGAGGGCTGGCTCCATCATCCCCTGACATGTGAAAATCCAAGCACATCTCCACCGGTGATAAATTGTAGGATGATAAATTGTTTCCCCAATTTAGCACACAAGCCCAACTCATGATTCAGTTGGGATCCAAAATTAATTCCATCCCGAACAGGCACATTTGCAGATTTGGTAAAGTTTCATTAATCTCCCTCCCCTTTTCTTGCAATTTGCAAGTTGGAAATTTAGGACGGGGGAACAAGCGTCTTTTGTTAGGTTAAAGTAATGGTTAAAGTAAGTCATGTGTAGAATGGGTCTAATTTTCAACCGGAAGTGGAGTGCATTTACTTGTTGCAAGAAGGAGATTCAAAAGATTCCCATAACACTCTGGGTCTCCTTCTGTGTCAGTGCAGAAGTTACGGTTCAAAATCCACGTCATTTAGTTTGAAATCCAATTCAAGCCATTTCTTGATTTCTTAAATTGTCAGTTCCCCTTCATAAAATTTTGAGACTGCATGATTTATGACGGAGACATTGTTTGGGGGGATGATTTTTATTTTCACAAGTCGGACTCGTGTTTTTTTTTTTGTTCTTTGGGATTGTTTGGAGGGAATGAGAAGAAGCTCATCACGAATTCCGAAATGTTGCCTCCATTGTTGCGGGGTACATTGTTGAATTTGTATTGTTGTGGGGCTGAATCTGTGACTGGCCGTGCCAAATTAACACTCCTCGTCTCCTTTCTTTGATTCAGGATCCTCTACCCTACCAATGGACTTTTCCCAGCTCGTTAACTTTGTAAAATATGGAGGGATATTGTTGTGATTTCATTTGAAAATGAGAAAGGAATGCTTTCAAAAGAAAATGGAATGAAACCCCCCGCACAATTAAACAAAACAAACACTTGTGAGACTCTTTACGTGTCATTTCTCTGCAGAGACAAAAGGAATTTCTACTTTCTCTTCTTTTCATTCATAGCGTAGGAGAAACCGAGTGGAAAACTTGGGAAATGTTTGGTTACCGTGGTCTGGTGCTCAAAGTTTACTGTTGGCTGAGGTTATTTTCATAATTTTCCAACTGGGGAGTTTAGTTTTGCGGAAGATTACAATGGAGGGAATCTGATGAGGGTATTGATGAGTGAGTTGATAAGAATTTTACCGTAAAGGGTTGGAAATGCTTAAGCTTCCCTTGCAGGCACTGTTGAGCTTCGTGTTAATTAAAAGACAAGGGGCGGAGTGTGGGGAGAGTCGTGACCTTTCCTCTCTGCCAATTTTTTTGGCACTTTGGCAGAAAGGAAGAAGATGCGGAGATGAGGGATGAATGGATGAATTAACGTTGTTTTCTTGTGCCCAAGTTAAACTTTGTAAAGAAGGTTAAGATGAGTAATTAATTGAGAGATGGGGCTTGTGGTGGTGGTAAGAAGAGTCATGACCTTAACGATGAGTTTCCTTACAAGGTTCTTCACACGCTCTGCACATACGTAATCATCGAATCATCTCAATTAATCAGGGCTTTAAATGTACGGTGTACATGCAAAGCAAGGATTAACACACATCCTACTTTTTAAACGAAAACAAGAAGATTAGAGTTAAAGATTTCGAAAAGTTGGGTACCGTATATTTCTAAACAACTCCCGGGGGCCCTAATCGCAGACGACCCTTGAAGGGACAGGGTAACTCTAATCCTCAGAAATCGATAGAACTTTGCGAATTT
>JAQIWD010001547.1:0-12007 GCA_034694825.1 Anurida granaria | reverse complement strand
AATTCACGCGTGGATGGAAGAAATTATTTTTTTTACTTGTCCAGGCAGGTGAGGTGGTCGTACTAATTGCATTTTGCCAACAACAATGAAAACGAAACCAAAAAACGTCCATGTGTATTAACATGCAAATACAAAACGGAAAAATGGACGTGTACTCTAGTTTCAATCAAATTGTACCTTTCATTTTGAGCAAACTAAACAAAATTGGGCGTGTCCATCCATCTAACAGTTGAATTGAATGCAAAATTAAAAGGTTCCAAGAAATTCTCGAAAAAAAAGTTGATAAGGTCAAAATAAAAGTAAAAGTGGTCATTATTTTTTGTTCCGCGTAATTAATCCTTGTGCTTCTCTGTTTTCACTCTTTTCAGAGTTTCCCTTGAAACTGTTTAAATTAAAACGGAATACATTATGAAAGAAGGTTAATAGCATGGGGGGGGGCTTAATTTAATAGCGATCGCGTATCGCGTGTGACTGGAATGATTCCACCCTTGATCAAAACGTTGTATTCATGCATCAATTAAAATAATTTCTATTTAAGGGAGCGAGCGGAGCTGAGCACCATTGCAAGTTTAATTCTATCAAATCAAAAGATCAATTTCAGAGGGATTAGATGGAACTGAGAATTACTTTCCTGGCAGTAAGTCAACTCTACAAACTTTATTTCACATTTTTTATTTAGTTTAATAAAATTTAGGCCTTCCTGATCTTCATCTTGTTGGGTGACTTGGTCCATTCGATTCCAGTGGCGTCCAATGACGATCCAATTCTGATAACCGGAAGTGATGATGTTGGAAACAAAAGACAAGGGCCAAAGGGATTAATTGAGAGCGAGGGCGACCTTGAAACTGCGCAGCAGTACTATGGCGGTTACGGAGGCAGGGGCTATGGCGGTTACTATGGACCACATTATTACCACGGAGGGTACGGGTATCCGCATTACGGCGGGTATGGCGGGTACTACGGCGGAGGATATCATCCTCATTTTGGTGGATACGGTCAGTACAAGCTTACTTAACCTAACCTAAAAATACATGGCCAACCATCATGATTCATGATGAAAATCTAGAAAGAAGCCTCAACACTTTGTTTTCATTTTTAATGATTCTTTCAGGTGGGTACCACGGCGGGTACTACAGATGAATCCAATTTTCATAATCCCTCGACCATTCATTCCAAAAACCTTTTGCTCATTCAGTATCTCGTTGCAATGTTTTGAAGGTTAAGCATCATCCCCTCATCGCAGAGAGTTCATCCAGTTTTTTCTGCGCCGATAATTTCACTTTTTGATAAAACTTTTAATTCTTGAATTCTTGAAGCGTTGAATAAAGAGGGGTTAATGACAATGGACCGGTTTGCAGGGGTCGTGGATTTCTAAAGCCGACGGGAGGAGTAGGATTATCATCATCACTTGGGTTTATTTGCACATGTGTGGGGATAGTTGAACTCGCTTGGTGGTGGTTGGAAAAAACAATTAAAAGGTTATCTGTCAAAATACCCGAAAAGTTTAACCTTCAAGGATACTTAAAAGATTCCACAAACCGGATTCTGGGATTATTGACGATTTACCATTTAAACCTCACTTGATTTATAGGAAACGATTTTATGCAAAACAGAAACCGGAAAACGTTCATGCCGGATTCCTACTTAATTTTTCCTCCTATGCTTATTTCCTTACCCGCCTTCATTTTAGGTTTTTCTTTCTTGTTTTGTGGATTCTGGCTTCCCTTTCTTTAGAATTTATTTGGACACTAGTGATATCCCCAAGAAAATTTTCGACCATGCTGGGAAAGGTCAATTTGGTAAGCACTCTAAAATTTACCAAAAATTTGTGCTTTAAAAAAATTGTCATTTAATTAACATAAAATTAAAATGAATAATAAATTGATTCAATATTCATGTAGTTTTTGGTGACCATTTCGATGGCGGTGGTGGGCACTTATGGATCCCCCATGGCTTCCAGGGGTTATGACCCCTTCCGGGAAGTTGTCGTACCTGTACCCATTGTGTACACGGATGACGACTCATTTGAAAACATACTCAACACGGGGAGTTACCGCTACGACCTGACCTCGGACGAGACCGCTCAGGTCCCACCTAAGGCCACAGCCGTCTCCACTTCATCCACCGAAGATGACGATGACGATAATGACAATGATGAGGAGTCCAACAAGACGCTCATAAATGTCATGGAGGAAGCCATGAAGGGGAAGTTGACGGATGATGCCGAGGATGACGACGACGTTGACATTCTGATGGAAGGCGATTCCAAGAAGACGACGCAACATGATGACGACGACGAGGAGGACGATGACGAAGATGAAAATGAAGATGAAGGTGACGATGAGAAAGTAGATCAAAAAACGAGACGGGAAAGATATTTATTCGGATCGGGAATTAACGATTCATACGGATGGTACGGATGGCCAAATGCTCACAATCACAGGCGACATCATTCCCACAATTACCACCACCACCACCAGCCAACCTACCACCACGGTTTCTACACATCCTACTTCTAAATACTATTAGGATACTATTTACGATACAATTGCTTTAATCCGAAATGTAGTAAAGTGACGTTGTCGCATTACTTAAAGGGGCTTATTGTGCAGCGATTAGTCACGGACATTGTACTTGTAATCCACGTCCCAATCAAAGTAATTCGATTGAACCAGAAGCCAAGGCCAGTAGGAAATGTTGAAAAAGAGAAATGATATGAACAGGGCCCGGAAACCGTACGCTTCAATAAGAATGGCAGCATTTTGGAATTTTTTGTCGCTGCGAGCAGTTTTTCGAGGCTTATATCTCGCTCTTAGCGTTTCCGTAAAAGTTTCGAGAGGACCAGTACTATTTTGTTCCTCATCTACAGTTTTCTGCCTCTCGTACTCTGGTTCTGGGTCCGTTTTCTCAAGATGGCGAAGCCAAATAAGAATAGCAAATTCAAAAAGTGTTGCAAACACAAAGAAGATGCAAACTACCTGTAGACAATGAATCAGAAAATTGAATTGAGTTAAAAAGTGCTCTAGGGACAAGGCAGAGTTAATGGATAGAATTACCATCCAAATGTCAATGGCTTTGACGTAACTGACAATTGGCGTGCTTTCTCTGATGGATGAAAACATGGATGTGAGTGTTAGTAGCGTCGTCATTGGCACTCCTACTCGGATTTCCACCTTGAAAAATATAGAAAATGCCAACAATTTGGGACGCAAGCAACGTACGCAAATTCCAATTCAAAGGACTAAAATTCACCATGGGTTCAGGAACAAGAAAACATAACCATGTGATTCCGATGAAAAAGACCGTCGGAAGGTAAGTTTGGATCAAATGATAACTCATTCTTCGGCGAAACAGCAATGTGAACTGGAGGACATCATAAGTTTCGCCTGTTAATTCGAATCGAAACGTGAAGGAATAAAAAAAAATGAAGAATGAAATTTTAATATGCTGGCGACTTGAATTTCTTAAATTCAGCCACACTTACTGTACTCCTCATAAAGCAAGCCGTGGAATTCTGTCGTGTTTGAAATGATTACATCTGAAATTTTCATATCAAAATTCGTGTCACTCCTATCGAAAACAAATGCACCGACAGGATCCATCCAGTCCATCTTCAATTCCTTGATTGTATGGGAATCTAGTTTGTCGATATTAAATATAATATTATAAAATCTTAAAATAGAAGACAATTCCAGAAATATCCTTACAGCTCCGAATTTTGAACATGCAATATTGCGTATCAGCTATAAAAAGATTTCAAAAATGTCAACATTTAATATCAATTTTCAAATCAACGTTTACAAAATCGGGATGAAAATTTACCAGGATAGAAATGAAATTCCATGTCACAATCCATTTTTAGAGTGACTCTGAAATTTAAATTTAAAAAAAAACATGGGAATAAGCGGATGCTCTACAAATTGCGCGAGGAAAACTTCTACCTGGTAGAATAAATTATGGTTCCGATTGGGCTGAAATTGAGTTTAATTGGCCTCGATATTAAGTGGGGTCTCGCAATATACACAGCGTGTTCTGAAAAATAAATCCAGAATAAATTATTGAATTTTTTCCAAATCTAAATGAACCAACCGATGAATAAATCCGGTTTCCAGATTCTTCCCAGAAAAGCCGCATCCAGCGTTTTGAGTGACTTTTCTAAAATTTCGTCCGTCAGGCTCAAATTCTCAAAGAGGTGTTGATTGGCTTCAAAAATGAGGATATCCGTCCAAGTTGTAATAAAATCCATTTCAACACTGACGTTCTAATGAAAATTCATGAAGATGAATTTGAAGAAATACAAAATAAAACTGTGTAACTTAAATGTTCCGACCTCTTCAATTCCGTCAACGTCCCGGATTTTACGAATTAACACTCCGACGACAATTTTGAGAGTTTCCGGTTCCGCTACTCCATTTCCTGGGCTCCCCTTTTTACCAATTGGGATTTCCAATTTGTTGTAATTTTCTGGCAAGATTAAATTAAAATCTTTCCCAGTTATCTCACTTCGGCATCGATGATCTTCTCCGCCACTTTCATCCTCCAAGATGTGATAAGATGATTTCGATTCGACGTGATTTATTTTGATCAAAGAAATTAAAACGGACCAGAAAATAAGGATGAGATTCATTGCACCAAACGTAAAATGATTGGACCGCACCTACAACGTTTGTTTTTGTTACTGTCCTCCGCAACACAATATTTATGATTAGAATGTGGCGATTATCAAAGTAAGAACCACAAAATTCCCTTTTACTGGAAATAAACAATGAATTCTCGCACCTTTGTTCTTCGCGTTTTGTAATGACAATGTGATTTAATTTGGCTAATTTTAATAAATTTGAATTCATCAATGCCATTTGAGATTTTTTCGGAATCCCTTATTAGCATTTTATAAAATGACAAAAAAAACTCTTTCATAGGGGTAAACGCCTTTGTATTCGCTCAACATCCCTTTCAGAATTGTCGGAAGAAATCAAGGGCCAAGGCCAATAAATGAATTAAAAAGGTTAAAGGCAAGGGAAGATGGGCTAACTTTAATAGTTTTAAAACATAAATTTAACATACTGACCTATACCAAATGCCATTGATCAAAAATATTTCTGGCATTGACACAAGCTGTTTTAGTATCCTGGAGTAGTCTCCCAGCAATTGTTGAGTTGGGCTGGGTCCGTGGGGTCCTTTTATGATTCCACCAATCATTAAAATTAGTAATTTGTTGTGTAAAGTTCATTCGTTCCCACAGCTTTAAGCAGAGACTACAAAGTTCTGCTGCAAATCCTCGGTGTCCACCTGAAAAAAAAAACAAATTCCGTTATGAAGTACAGCGTAGTGATGAATCGATTCTACCACTGATAGCAAGCAATCAGTAACGCTGTTTTACGGACCGACTGCAAGTCCGTGTGGACCGAGAGCATAATTTTGTTTCCAGTGAAAATACTTGAGGTACTCTTCATCATTCTGATCCAAATGAACCAAGTAGTCAGTCAGGGCTTTTACTGTTGGGAAATCCAAGGCATTGATGTAGGAATGGGGTGGGGCCACTTCGGCATAGTCACCAAGGCCATAGGTCACCGGAACCATCCCTATCTCGAAGGAACGGAAAAACTTTTCCGTAATGTAATCTTGACACAAGGAATTCTCAAATGCGAGGAAGAATTTGTATTTTTCAGCGAGCCATTGGCGACATTCGGGAACTGGACATTTCTTTCCACAATTCCCAAACGAGTCAACGGAAACATATTTTTTCATTTCTGTTATCACTGTTTCTCGCCCACTTCTGCCGCCACAATTTGAAATGAGACTGGCAGCCAACTTCTTTGTTCTAAAAAGCAAAAATCCAACATCATCGACTCTTTCGCGTAATGTGGTAGTATTTGAACCTCAAAGCTTGTGTGTCCGGTAACTGGATCTCTGAGAGTGACCTTGGGGTTTCCAATTTACAAAAGTAACCATAAGGCAAGTAGACGTCTGAATCCAGTCTGTATGTAAACGTCCAGTTGAAAAGCTTGTCAAGTTGACCTAAAGGAGCGTCTAGGTGGTACTTAGAAGCCTCAAGTGTTGTTGCCACCCAAATCTGGTTTTGATTTCTCATTTTCAAATTCGGGTACGTGGGATCTCCGGGCCTTTTTATAGAATCGGAAAAAGAAAACTCGCCTGCATGAACGAAATAAAGTCCAACCGGAGAACTGGTGGTTAACAAAATGGTGCTGGTTTTGAGACCTTACATAACATTGTAATTGTAAATGATGTCCATGATGTTGAATACCACCGCATGTGCATCTTTTGCAAGTCGCTTGTCCAGAGTTGTCTTGCACTTTTTGGGACACTTGAAAATTGAGTCGGAATAATGGAAAGTCCCGTCTGTTTGCCAGTTCCAACTCTTTTCAATGAAATCACCCCCAAACTTGAGGGTATGAAATAAAATGAGTTTAGAATTGTTCCGGTCCACTGGGATTGGAGGGTTATGGTTTTTATGATAACTTCGGATCACCGTCTTCAATTCTTGATCGGATGGGATCTAATTGGTTGAAAAACAAATGCGTAAATTCTCTAACTGTATCTCAATATAACATATCAAAACAGCATAAATATCGTAACATGGATATTATTCATCCAACGCATTATTGTTCTCCAAACACAAAATCCTTACGTAGTTGATGGCTCCCGGAATTTGCAACAAATCCGATTCGTGCCCATACAATTGACGCCACTCAGCTCTCGCTACTTCTTGGATTCCTAATATAATCACAAAATTTAGACTTAATTAGTACTGATGAATAGTAAAATTAAGTAAAACGTCAAGCTTACCTGTAAAATAAAGATGGCTTAAAAGGACAAAGAGACTCAGGGCAATAAGGCAAAGAAAAAGGAAATTATATCCATTCAAGGGCATATCTTACACTGCCGTGCCATGAGTTTAAAAGATTCTGAAAAAACAATTGTGAGCATCCATCCCTGTAATAGACGCAGCCTCAATCCTCCGAATATACTTCTGCCACGGAACGAAAGCTTTACGAGATGTCAAGCTCAATATTAGAAAGCACAGGAGCTAGCGCTCTTATTTTTTAGTCACAATGAATTCAACCTGTAGTTAAATTAACTAACAACTTATAGTACATATGAAAAAAATAGTCTGTGATATGATAAGTAAATATAATTTTTATTGTTGATTGGTCAAAAGAACAATTGGTTATAAAAATAATTCCAAAGTTTAGTAGGAGTTGGTTTTTACCAGTTTCAAAAAGTTTTTGACACTTTGAACCAAATGGGAAAATGGCCTCTGGACCACAGTAACTGTGTATTGTCCAACGCCAGTAGTGGGATCATAAAATTCCAATTTCAACAAAAACAAACAATGAAATTCTCGCACCTTTGTTCTTTGCCTTTGTAGTCCCATAAAAATTTCCATAAATCTGAATTGATCAATGTAATGAACATTGTTTCGGAATCGTTTAGTATTTCATGATAAAATAATAAAGCATTGCTTCCATAGGGTTAAACCGTGGAGATTTTGAACAACCATTAAAACTCCTTCACAGTTCCATTGCATTGTATTTGGGCTCAACATGCCAATTAAAATAGCCTGAGGCAATGAAGAGCCACGGCCAATAAATGAGGTTAAATGCCAGGAAAGTTAAAAAGAAAAGAAGAAGGGCATATTCCTCAATCCAGAGGGCTTTCCTTTTCCTTTCTCTGATTGTTTCGGCAAGTTCTGCTCCCGTCAACTTCCCTCTCAGGGCACCGCTTCTCCGCTTCCGCATTTTTCGAAGTCTTATAAAGAATCCATCTTCAAATTCATTCACATCTTCAGGCCTCTTTTTCTCTTTTCCCGCCATATCCTCCGGCAAGTGTTCATTCGCTTTGACCTGCATGTCAAATAACAATAAATTAATTGAAGAAATTTTAATTTAGGGGAAAAAATTAGCTCACACTTCCTGTGGTAAATGTATCAATAACGTCCTCTTCCTGTTCACATACGCCGCCATGCCTCATAAAAACTAGGATGGTAAACTCTAGCAGGGTTGAAAAGACAAAGAAAATGCAGGTGACCTGTGGAAGAATTACAAATTGGGAAAATTTTTCGAAATTCTTAGGAATTTATTATGAAATTTTATTCATCACCTCACCATCCAAACGTCAATGGCCTTGATATAACTCACAATCGGAGTACTTTCCCGTACTGAAGAAAACATGGAGGTAAGCGTAAGGAGCGTGGTCATCGCCACTCCAATTCTTGCTTCAACCAACGCCACTGGGATTAGAAAACAGAGCCAGGTAATGACAATGAAAAACATACTCGGGAGATACGTCTAAGAAAAAAAAAGTAGTCCAATCAATTATGAATTTATTTACAATTGCGCAATTAAAAAGCATACTTACTTGGATCATGTGGTAAGATAAACTCCGCCTGGCAGAAATTGTAAACTGGAGCACATCGTAAGTTTCATCTGTAAAATGAATTTGGAAAAAAAGTTACACTGGAACGCGCAAACATTTATGTAAAATTTCATGTTTAGGTGTCAAACGCGTTACTATAGAGCGGAAAAATCAGCCCTTCAGCTTCCGTAATGTTGATCTTAATGACATCGGATATTTTGATATCGAAATTATGCTCATTTCTATCAAGGATGTAAGCCCCGGGATCTTTCCATAGAAGCTCAAGTTGATTTATAGTATGTGAATCTGTAAAATAAAAAATATCTAAATAATAAGCATAATTTGGTTTTTTGAAAGTTTCTTCAATTTTCATGGAGGTGCACATACAACTACGAATTCTGAAATCACATCTCTGCGTATCCGCTGGAAAATAAAAAATAAACGGAAAATTAAAATTAAAAATAAACGGAAAATTGATCAATTCAACGTTAATGAACGTTGAATGAAGGTGAGCGCTTGTATGAATGAATAAATGTTTCCGTTTACCTGGATAGTAATGAAATTCCATTTCACAATCCATCGTAACTGTAATTCTAATCCGGAAATTATAAATGTTATAATTTTTGGACTGTTAGAATTGGTGCATTTTGAAATCCATTGGTTTTTACCTTGTTGAGAATATGATGATCCCAATTGGACTAAATAGGAGTTTAATTGGTTTCAAAATAATCCAAGGCCTTTCTATACTCACGACGTTCTCTGAAAATTGTTTGTTTTCAGATGAGAATTGGATTCGCTTTGTTCCAATAATTGCCAACTTACCAATAAATAAATCAGGTTTCCAAATATTTGAAAGAAAAGCAGGATCCATTGACCTTAAGCTCTCCATCAATTCCTCATCAGTTGGCTCTGATTTGTTAAAGAGATGCATATTTTCCGCGAATAAAACAGTGTCCAGCCACATTGCCGTAAAATCCATTTCAACTGTAATTTCCTGGAGGGAAAATTCGTCTACATTTATAAAATTATTGAAAAGTCATGAGAACAAAAAATAAATCAGAATTGATGAAACCATATTTCTGACCTCTTCCAATTCGTCAACGTTTCCGACTCCTCGGACGGAAACGCCGACATTGATATGAAATTTCTTGTAGAGCTCATCACTGATTCCCTTTGATGCAAGGATGGAGTAGTTATACGACGGGATTTCCAGCTTGTTGTAGTAGTCCGGAATGACAATGTCACCGAATTTCATTTTCTTATCACCAGTTTCTTCAGGCTCATTTGTAAAAATGTCCTTGTCCTTGGTTTCCACAATCCTTGGATTTTAAACCAAAAAATATTAGTGCAAATCGAAATTTTTCTAAAATTTAGTCGGAAATGTTAAACTTTTACCCAAAAAAGTAAAATGAAAAGACGAAAATGAGAAGCGTCACAACCAAGCTATCTCCCATTTTCATGGGACTTTTCTCCGGATCTATTAATTCCGAATGACCTGGGCACAGAAAACGGAATGGTTGCAACGAGCAAAAACAAAATGAATATCTGTGGTTTCTTACCACAATCAGCGGATGATTAAGGACAAAATAAAAATTATATTTAGAAGGTTATCATATGCCCCATCAAAATCTTTAATACGACCACCAATGCAATCTTTTATCTAGGGCAGCAGCAGGACATTCTGGAACATAAAACTCCAATACCAAAATGTTCCCCGCAAACTATTTAAATCGTGCAATTATGTAGAAAAACATGCATAAGGATAGTTGGGGTCGAAGGTTCTCTGTCGGCAAAATTTAAGAGTTTACTAGCGATGACCTTTAACCTAAGATAAATCCTATTGCCAACAAAAATCTAGTTGTACATGTATTATGAAACAGCTCGTTCTCTGAGCTGGGGCAACTCCAACCGAGATTGAATAAATTATGACAAAAGTGAAAACAAGACGAAGTCACCAACGTCCCGCACCTGGTACACAAAATTAGTTAGGCGGACCATTGTCGTTAAATTTTGCGTAACTGAAGGAGATAAGTCAATCCGACTTACATATTGAAACTGCTCCTGTTCTAATCGGTAGAAAATCCGAGTTTCTAAGCCATAGCTAATGTTGTCTTTCATTACTTTGGCACACATGTGGCGTGGAGTGGAGGGATGGGTAAAGCTTGTCCCTTCAAATTCTCAAGAAAATGCTCCAAAATGCTGACGAGCGAGGAAATGATGGCGACCAGGAACTGCCAGTAGCTGGAGTAGAATGTACATGCATTTAGCTATTAAGTTTGTTTACAGAGCACAGTACAGCAATAATTGCACTTGTTACCATTTTCCGATGATTCACTCTATCATAATCATCAAATAAAATTCGTTTGATTTTGTCAGGAACCAAAGCTTCAAATTCCGCTTCATTCAATGACTTTTCTGTCGTCATCGACGAGTTCGGTTGCTGCCGTTTCATCGGGGACGTATCCAAACGGCTTACTTCGTTGTTCTTAGCCGTTGTAGCTGATTCTTCTTCGTCAAGAACAGTAGGAGTACTTGGACTAGACAGTACTACGAGATCAAATTGCTTTGGTGCATCCCCGCCAGCATTTCTGGTTGCTGGACAAATGGACCTACGTCCCCCTGGAGTAGATTTTCTGTTTTATTAAAAAAAAAAGGTCCAAATCATTTACTTATTTAGTTCCAAATTTTTATTGAAGCATTTACCTTCCAGTTACTACAGTAGGAAGGTTCAAGTTCTCTTCATTGTACTTCAAGAGACGAGATGCCGGAACAAATTCGTCCCATCTAAAACAGAAAAGGAAAAAAATTAAGAATTTTAGTCAAGTACCCTTTATCGTTTATTGTGTTCTCCCCCCATGGTATCACCACCAACCAACCTAGGATCAACACCCAAGATTCTGAAAGTTAAGTTCACCTGAGAGGACTGTGAAATTCTAAAAAGCGGAAACTTGTGAATTTGACATTGCACTCTCCAAGGCAAGATTAATCGATTAATTTCTTCTTAACCCAGCACCAACCAAAACGATTGGACACTTACGTTCAGCTTCTTCCTTCGACATGTTCGATCTTGAATCTTGAAATTGATAGTTATATACTCTATGGTATGGTCAGTGTCAGTGGGTCAGTAGAGTAGAACCAAGCGGCGAAAACAATTAATCCAATCCAGGATTCCAGGAACTGAAAATTCGTAGACTTCACTGGAAATGAAAAATAATGTTTTGTTTTGTGGTTTTTTTTATTAACCGGCCAAAAAAGGTTTGGCGCCATTTGATCCCACGCTAGAGAACTGGGTGTAGCGAACGTAGCGAAATAACAGAGTTTCTCAATAATTCAAGCGTCAATTTGTTTTGGATCCAAAAGGTAGATAATAATAAAACTAATTTTAACCTATTCAGCTACCTTCTTCACCTATGCCAAGTACCCTTGAGCAAAAAATTGTTCGGGAACAACACAGGCAGTTTTTGCATCCTGGAGTAGTCTCCCAGCTATTGTTGAGTTGGACTGGAGGCGTGGGTCCACAAAGTTCTGCTGCAAATTCACGGCGTCCACCTGGAAGCTGGAGTGGAATCGGTAATAAATCCAGTAACATAAAAAACTTTTGGACATAATGGACTCTTCCAATGGACACTCA
>JAQIWD010001546.1:0-12010 GCA_034694825.1 Anurida granaria | reverse complement strand
GGGAAACGTGGTTATCGGTTTTGCGAAGCTTATTTTCTAGAAATGCCCATTTTGAGAAATGGGCTTGGTAGGCTTGTATGTTATATTTAGTATCGACAACATGCACTTAAAAAGTTTTTGAACCTAAACCCACCAAGGAAAGGATGCTGTGCGTAGATTATAACAGAAACCTTCCTTTTGCTTAAGCTGAAAAAGGTTGAATGAAATGAAACCTTATGGGGACCTTAGGTTAATACTACCCCCGGGCGTATTATCTTAAGGGCCGTGGGGGGGGGGAGTATTTTGAAACACTTGCTCGGTTCCACACATTTCAAAGTTTTGACACTGACGGTGTAAGCGTTCTTTCCTAAATTCTTTTTTATTCCTGATTTCAAGATCCTAGAGTTAACAAATTTCTGAATGCAGGATTAGGTGGCAATTTTACTCCTACATAAGCGAATTAAGGCAGGAATGAATAATTAGAATGTAAAACAAAACATGCAGACGTAAATTCCAATGCGTTTCCGACAAAAGATTCTGAGGCTGTTTAGCATTAACGGGAACTTTTTGACTTGACAAAACTCATTGAAGAATATTTCGTATTTTCTGGGGTCGAAAATAATTGATTTTTGGGGGCGGGGGCGTGTAAAAATATAATTCGCCTCTTCAACTTACAAGGATAAACATATATAACTTTATTTTAAAGTGAACCAAAACTGTAAAACTACAATGCGAATCATGAGCTGTTAATTATAATTTGGCATTTAAAAATGAAAATTAATTTAAATGTCCCTTGCCACATGTGAGGTGGTCTATGTTGGCTCACCCACCACAGCAGAAGAATTTAATTAATTTGATGCCTAATAACACAATTCCTACAGTTAACCACTTTATGATGTGGAAACAATTTAAATTAGGCGCGTGTTCAAACCCCTTCGTGAATTTAAGAGCAAGAAAATGTTAGTAATACAAGAAGCAGTAAATTGAAAGTAATTTAATGTTGATAAAAGTAAGCCTTCTTAATACCCTTCCACGTCTTCAAATTCCATCTCATCGACTTCTTCTACCCTTTCTAACTCAATCTTCACTTCTTGGTTAATTCCTACAAACTTACATCTACGAATGTCCAAATGCTTTGAGGGATTGATCATGCGGCCTCGCTGGGAGTAACGCGGCGTGATAAGTATGGACACGTTGGCACTGGAGTCCACATCCGAATCTTCCTCTGACGACGACATTTTTCCTTCCTCCTTAATCTCGTCGCCCAAATCTTCCTCTTCAGCATCACTCCCATCGCTAACGTCACCCAATTTATGCAATGGCGGAATTTCTGGGACTGGGATTTCTGGATGATCTTCTGCATAGTGAGCCTCCATGTCTTTCTTTTTCGGATGCGTGAATATGCACTCGGAACAAACGTGGACTTGGGTATGATGAGTTTCCTCGTGTCGCCTTGCCTTCTCCCGTTTCCAACACGGTTTCGTGCAGACTCTGCAGTTCTTACTCAGTGGACCCACCAGAAACTCTTGATGACCAGAGGCGACGTGAGCATCCAACAGTGACTTCCAGTAGAATCCAGCCAAGTGCGGACATTCGCTACAAAAGTATTTTCGCTTGTTTTTCCTTGCTGGTGCTTTTTTCAGTGCTGATCTCAACAGGGTTTTATCCCCATCTGGGTGATCCTCGGCGTAGTGTTGGGTTAACTTGTCTCTTGATCTGAAGCCCAGTTGACCCTCCAAAGGACAAATGGGACATTTGTAGTGATAAGTGAATCCTTTCGATTCCTTCAGTTCCCAGGCAGATAGGTGCGTCTTCTTATGACCGTGCATAGCGCTGGCCCCTTTGACCGGTCGACCACAAATGGGACACGGAACTGGTTCTAGGCCCGAGTGTTGTAGTTTTCGATGGTTCCTCAAATTGACCGCATTGCCAAACATTTTTCCACAGTCCTGGATAAAATACATCAAATAGGAAACAGGTATAAAACGCAAATTGACTAAAATGAATTAAATGGTAGCACGTGATGTTGATTACCTGACACTGGGAGGGCACTTTTCTAAATCTTGGGATAATGTAGCCCTCGTGACTCACTTTGATGTGATTGTGCAACTCGCTTTTCGTCTTGTAATCCTTGCCACACTGCTCACAAACAAATTCACGCGTGGTGATCAAATGGACGACTTCCTCATGTCGCTTCCGATTGGACGTGTCTCTGAATTCCCTATCGCAGTATCGGCATGGATGAGTAATACCTGGCAGCAAAACATTTCAATTTGTTACTAGAATTTTTTCTTGCATTTATTGAGAATGCCTTCGGACTTTACTAAGTGTGAATACAAACTGCTGGAAATCTTCAAACATGTTATGCTCACCTGAATGTGCCCTCCGAATATGTTTCCATAACTGGATTCTTGATTTGAAAGTACTGGAGCAAAGACGACAGCGTCCATCTTCATGGGCTTCAATTCTCTCTCCTCCAGATTTCAATCGACGTTGTCGCGGTTGTTTTACAGCCGACTCAGATTGACGACGGCTTGTCTTTGGCTTCTTTTGAGATGGCGACTTGGATTTGGATTCAGAATGGACGAAATCGACGGGGTTAAAATCTTCGTCATCGTCGTTATTCTGTTCATCCCGAAAGAAAGTGTCATCATCAACAGTCTCCTCTTCCACGTCTCCTTCCACCTCCCATTCATCTTGTAGTGCTGGAACTTTATTCGTCCCAGTTTGTGCTGATGCGAATGCATGGGATTCTTCACCAGAAGAGGAACACACTGGAAAAAGGAAACAAAGTTAGTTAGTTAGCTTATGAAATAATGTGAATAAGTTTTGATTGTTTAAAAACTTTACTGCGAACAATCCTGGCTTTGATTGGATAAGTTCCACGAATGTTGATCGAGTGAGGAAGGGATTGGAGCATCAACTGAGCAACTTCCGCCTTGAGCTTCTGAATTCCTTTTTGTAAGAACTCCAGTTGTGCCATCCACTGCTGAATTTGATTCATTTTGTGACCACATCCAGCACAGAATGGCTCCGTGAGGACGGATAGACGCAGGAGCTCTTCCCGTTCTGAATTCTCCTTGACCCCAAACAAATCACAAAATGACAAAAGGGAGGCGGATGATGAGCCACTCGTATTAACGGAGCTCCAGTAACTGGAGTTGCAGATGAAGCAAACGGATTCCATAGGTGGATTTTGATAAATTACCCTTCACTTTAACTGGAAATGTTAACTTTTCAAATTTGAGAGTATATTTTTGTACATTTAGTGAATTTTAACGTTTTGATTGGTGATTTGATTAGTTTTAACTTTTACTAAAAACTTTAATTCCACAAAGTCAACAAATAGAATTCAAATAATAACATTCCCGCCCTTTTTTCAACCTTGGAGAAAGGAGACTCGCTTACGGTACCAAATGAACAAGCGAATGTTTTTTTATTTCTAAAGCAATAACTATTAATAAAATAATAATACTTATTGTAATATTATTATTATTATTAATATTCTTATAATATAATAATATTATATATTTATTGTATTATTATTAATAGTATTTTGGGACTATATTAATAATCTCCAAATTTGACTGCCTATTAGATATTATAATGAAATTTCGAAAGATTTTGATTATGATACAATATACAATCCTATTTTGACGACGCCATTAAATTGGTATCAGATTTACAGGGAGCCAAATACGCTTTTTCTCCATTTCCGAACCAGCGGTCGCAAAAAATATGTCATTGGAAAGGTCATTTAACTACTAGACTCTGAAAATTTTAAACTATTTTTATTACACATGCGCAAATGGCAGCATGTTCAGCAAAAGTCGAAAAAATGGCAGAAGAAACGGTGAACCTACCAAAGGGCTTCTCCCTTTAGGATTTCGACGCTAAATCCAGCGGTGTAATCCAGTTTTTGCTGTGACTGCACGTTGCAGAGATATGGTAGGTAGATGTCAAATAATTCTATGCGACTTGATGGGTTTTCAAAAGTTCGAAAATCATTTGATATTTGAACAGCCATATCTCTCCATCAAATATCTGAATGCACGATTGATTCAACGTCGAAAATGCTATTGGGGTATCATGTCGCGTAAAAATGTGTCAAATATTTGCGATGTAAAATAGAGCAAAGATTTCAAAAATTCGTAAAATTTGAGGAAAGTGCTCTAGTTTGTGCATGCGCAATAAAAATAGTTTTAGGGTTCCCATAGTCTAGTTTTGAAATAACCCTTCCAACGACATATTGCTCGTATTTTTTTTTACAGCTGGTTCGACCTATACAAAGTGAGATTTGAGTATTTCCACCGCTGCTTATTTGGGTAGATTCTACCGGTTTATAATTCTTTTATTGCAATTAATGCCTTCCCACCACAAATTAGTGTTTAATGTGTCGGTTAAGTTATTTGTAATTCTGATTGATTGAAATACAATGAGTGCCAATTAGACTCCTTCTCTCTCATAACCCCCCGCATAGTATAATTTAGACCTCCGACAATATCAACTGACTCATTTTGAATTCCTTACAATCACTTCGTGCCTTCAGTTCACACAAAAGTTCGTTAAACGAGCCACATTGGAATATGGCAAGCATTAAAATTCCAGTCTGGATTTTACATGCGTTTTCCATCTTCCTTATAACTTTTCTTTTTTTTGCGGTTGTTTTCGAATGGAAAATTTATATCCAAGGTAAGTATTATTTTTTCGCGCTTTTCAGTTCAATCCAATTTGTATTCAAGGAAAATGGAGGTACATTTTGCAATTATTTCGTTTTTTCTGCTAGATTCGATTTGTGATGAGAAAATTAATGATAGTTTATTCTTATTAGAATATGTTGGCTTTCCGAAACCGACCACGGAGTCCCCTATGAATACTACCACGTTGAAAACAAAAACTGACGAATGTAGGTGGGATTCATTTATCAATACGCGGACCCGCGATGCCGAATCCAATTGGATTCGAGCACGACGTAAACAAGAGAAAATTGCCAACCAAATTCTAAACGAGGGGTCGCAACTGACGGACTTTGGTCTGGTAAACATTTGGGATTTATTTTACCCCAGTTTCAGCTGTCCATTCACGACGGAGCGAATTGGACGAGTTGGGGATGGTGGGAAGTGGGTCTGTGGATTCCTAGAAAATGTTGCCCACAAATCTCCATGCGTCGTCTATTCCTTTGGTATTGGAGAGGAAGTTACATTTGAAAAAGAAATTCTCCGACGCTCTAAAAATTGCATAATCAGGATGTTCGATCACACCATACCTGGATCCCCTTCGCTCGTACGCGAATACCCGGGAAGAGCCTTTTGGTATCCCTTGGGAATTTCAAATAAAACGTCAGGGCAGATGAGCACCCTAAATGACATCATGGAGTCCCACCAGGACGAATTTATTGAAATATTGAAAGTGGACACAGAAGGGGCAGAATGGGAGGCATTGAAACAAATTTTGAAGGATTTTCCAAATACTTTGCCATTTTCCCAACTTTTGATGGAGATACATTTACTCTCAGGCTCTGACACGGAAAAGACAAAGTTCTTCCTCGACTATTCAAAAACTCTTGAAGATGCGGGGTTGAGGGTTTTTCATTCTGAACTTAATTATGGTGCCTTGGAAGCCCATTGCTGTAGCGAATTTTCATTTCTTAATATTAACATGTTAGGAAGGGGAAGGGAAGAATCCTATAAAACAGGGGAATGACTTATGCTTGGGAAATAAAAGAATTCTAATCAGCTTTATATTTATTCAAAGTCACGACAAACCGATCAAAAATCAGCATTCGCTAAGTTAAAATCACATTATGTCCTAGTAACAATTGAGATTAAACGTCATAGTGTAAGTATTCAATCCGCAAAGTCATTGACATTTCCTAACTTCATTCCTCTAATATCAAATTAAACTGCACTGGTAATTTCGAGATTTAATACCGGGAGCCGGTATGTATACCAGTGAAAGCTTGTATTATAACTAATGAACTTTATGATAAATTTACTTTGCAAGTACTAAATGTAAATTTCTGCAGAAGACAATTGTATACTAATGAACCCATTTTGGCAAACTATTAGAAAACAGGTTTGGTTTTGTAAGTGTTTTGTTGCTGCAAATATATCCTAATCTTATTTTTATCAAAATCCACTCAAGTTGGCTTGAAATCATACAAGTGTTGAATTGAAAACTGCCTTACATGTTTAAATAAAGCTGGTTTGAAAAAAAAACTAAGCCATTCCCCATTTTGTTCCGTAAGCGCAATCTTCCAAAATGCATTTTATAAACTTTATTTTAAATTCTATCCCGCTCTTGATTCATTTTTACGCTGAAAAGTATCTCCAAGACGATTACTCGAATGCTCTGCAAACGTTAGAATCGGAATTTAACTTACCTATTCCCGGGACTTATGATTTCATTGTTGGTAATTGTTTCATAAAATTTACATTTTGGGTTCAAGATTTTCTATCAAAGCAAACTTATACAATTGTTAATTGTGAATTTGGACGCAGTTGGTGGTGGGACTGCGGGATGCGTCGTCGCCGCACGACTGTCGGAAAAGTATAGCGTTCTACTGCTAGAGGCAGGCGGGAATCCACCTCCGGCAGCCGTTGTTCCATACTTTGCCACTAGGGTTGCCGCAGATCCCACAATCAACTATTTTTTCAAATCTCTCCCCCAAACAAATGCGTCTTTATATAATGGAGGGGTACGTAAAATTTGCTTCATTTTAGTATGAAATATTACATTGTTACCAACACTTTTGTTGCAGATCCTTACAAATCACTTGGGGAAGATGATGGGTGGTTCTGGATCACACAATGATTTGGTTCATAGCAGAGGGAGCCCCCGGGATTTTGACAATTGGGCAACTATAACAAATGATACTAGCTGGAATTATGCAAATGTTCTTAAATATTTCAAAAGGACTGAAGATTTTATTGGCGTCACATATGGTCCTGGAAATGAAGGTGAATAATTTTGGATTACGTTCACATATTCTGTTCTAATAAATATTACTTTCTTTTCCTAATACTTGCAAACTTTTCCTAAGATTATTACGGCACCGGTGGGCCTATCCAGGTTGACACAAATGTGGTCCCAATGCTGCCGTTGTGGTTTGAAGCAGGACGGGAACTGGGGTATGAGGCAGATGATCCAAATAGGTTTCAAAGGGAAAGTGAGTGACATCATTTGTTTTTCATCCCTCTGTGGCCATGTTAATGGCGTTCAAGTTTTATACAAGAAATTCACTTTAGGTTTTACGCCCCTCAACAAGGCAACACGTAAGGGGCGGCGATCAAGTTCTTTCACGGAATACATTCAACCAGTTGAACAGACGCGAGCGAATTTGAAGGTCATTAGATACGCAAATGTGTCTGAGGTAACGGTTGCCAAGGTTTTTATATTATGACAATTACGTTCAAAATCCTACATTTTACACCTTGTCCTCAAGATTCTCATCAACGACAATAATGAAGCGTACGGCGTCGCCTACACACGTCATGGAATTCCCCAAATAGCTTATGCAGCAAAGGAAGTTGTGCTAAGCGCAGGTGCATTCCAATCCCCATTACTACTTATGAAGTCTGGTGTTGGACCCGTGGAACTTTTGAACGACGCAAACGTGAAGCTTCAAATTGAAATTAATACTTATACACTCATGGATGTATATTTTACAATCGTTTTTGTAGATTCCCGTCAAAGTACCCCTGGAAGCTGTGGGTCAAAACCTTGGCGAGCATCCTGCATTAATCCTATCCCCATTTTACGTAAACGATTCATCTCTTTTTGACCGAATTGACCCAACTCGAACAGAAGAAATGTTGAGAGAGTGGCATGTTACTGGTGAGGGGACCCTTGGAATGCTTGGTGAAGGTCCACAATGTTTTATAGCGTCGTCTAAAGCTGAACCTGGCTGGCCGGACATTTGGATTGCATTTATTCCACATGTCATGGTGGGATCGGAACAACAAGTCATTTCATTTTATGTTGTTCATGGAAGACCAAAGAGCAGGGGATACATCAGCCTAAATGCAACTGCTTATCGAGAAGGTGTTCGAGATGATGTACAATTGGCTCTGATTGATTTTAAATTCCTGACGCATCCTGAAGACGTTGACGTTCTGGTTGAAGGTTATCTATATGACTACATTTATACTCCTTGTAAAATTATATACATATATTTTTATATTCAGGGATCAAATTTGCATTGAGAATTGCTGAAGAGACAAATGCTTTCAAAAGTATGCAACTGACATACGCAGAAGCTCCAGATGAGGCGTGTTCTGCTTACGAATTCCGTTCTGACGACTACTGGAAGTGTCACCTCGCCCAAAGAACACTTTCCTGGATACACATGGCAGGAACCTGCAGCATGGGCCCTGAGAATGGGAGTCCTGATACATCAGTTGTGGATCCAAAATTTAGGTATGACCAAACAGACTTAAAAAATCTTAATGATTGGTACCGAGTGTCAGGATAATTGACGATGGATTACAGGGTCCGTGGTGTTCAAAAGTTGAGGGTCATTGATGGCGGGATCATGCCGGCGGTTGTAAATGCAAATACAAACGCCCCAATTTTGATGATTGCAGAGAAAGGAGCGGAGGACATTCTCACTTTTTGGGAAAATCAATAAAATTAAGAATAAATGTAAATTTACTGCATTTTCATTCTACTCAAATAAATGCTCAATTATTACAACTTCAAATCTCCAATATTGTGATCGTCAACAAGGAAACCCGAATCATTATTCCGTTTCATACTTTATGTGCGCTACTGTATAATTTATTGTATAATTACATAACCATTCAATTAACTAATTTATGGGATGGTACACTCATAACTTGGGGGGACGCTTTCAACTACATAAAAAGTCTATTTATGATATCCAGTTTATTCCCTTTTTCTCAATTTATGAGAAATTAAGCTTTTACTATCATTTTGCCCGTGTTCTTACCTTGCAGAAGTTCAATTAATGCAGTTGGCATATTTTGAAATCCCTCAACAACCGTTTCTTCAATTTTGAGTTTACCCTGAAACAAAAATATTAAATTCAAGTTTAGCTTAAAATGAACCAAAATTCCCCTTTTTACTTCCAAAATCCAATCACGCATTTGATGCAGTCCAGTGCACCATTCCTTGTAGTAGTGGGAGACAAGGAACCCATCCATTTTTATTCCTTTGTATACAAGTGTAACGTAATCCATTGGAACTGTCATAAGTTGTTAAATTGTATTTTAGTTTAGTGGTGTTAACTGTATTCCCACATAGATGTCTAAGGCATTTACCCAGAGGTGGTTTATTCGGTTCATTGTTGTAACTGGAAATGGCACCGCATAGAGCAATCCTTCCAAATAAATTCATATTTCGAACCACATGATAGGAAAATTCTCCGCCGACCTACATTAATATTTATAAAACATTTCTTAGTACAATATTAATTGAAGATTGGAATGGAGAAATCTTACATTGTCGAAATAGCAGTCGACACCTTGTGGGGCGCATGATTTGAGGGTGTGATAAACATCACATTTTTTGTAGTTGAAAGCGTAGTCGAAACCAAGCGTATCTTTAATCCACTTCACTTTATCGTCTGACCCTGCGAATCCAATTACTTTGCAACCTTTTATTTTGGCAATTTGTCCAACTAGACTGCCAACTGCAATGAAAATAAAAGTCAGATTAAATTCGTGATGTACGGCTAGGCGTAGATCATTTACCTGCTCCAGCAGCAGCCGATACCACAACTGTTTCTCCTGTAAAGGCCAAGTTAGATTAGTTGACTTTTATTTAGATAACTCAAATTAGGAGGAAATTCACCTGGCTTAGGGTCACAGACACGAGTAAATCCAAAGTATGCTGTATTTCTAATATATGGAAAAAGGAAAAGATATAATTTCATTTCATAAATACGCTTAATTTAAACTACGCAGTACTCCCTTTATAAATCTGCGTTTTCCCTATTATTATTACCCTGGCATCCCAACCGCTCCAAGTCCATAAGAATCCGGTAATCCGCACAAGTCAATCAGAGGCCTCAATGGTGCTATTGAATTTTTGTCAATTTCTGATTTTGGTTCCGGTTTATAAACTGTTAGGTCTCGCCAACCAAAATCCCTGGCAACAACTTGAGACCCTTCCGGGTATTCAACATTCTTGCTCTGTATTACACTAATAATTACATTTAGTTAGAATAATTAATTTATATGCATGATATAATTTATTGTTATATTCATCAATTTTTTACCGAGCCACTTGGCTTCCTGGAATTATATCTCCGGGTTTACTAGACTCTCCAAAGAATTTCATATACGGATCCACGGAATGCCATTCCCCTTTACATAGAATTTCTAAAACCAAATATTTATGAATTACAAGACAATAAGCAGAGGACACTCGGCGTATTCAGAGCCTTAATACCATTCAGTTTAGTATAAATCTGAGCTCAATAAAACAATTATTTTTACCTCCATCCTTTAGTTCCGGCAACACTTCTTCAACGAGCTTAAAGTTTTCTAGTTTGGCTTCGCCGTGGTAAGGAATATTCAGCACAAATTTTTTGGCCAACATTATACGACCGAATTGCTGTGCTAAGGACAAGACTATTCCTATAAAGTGAGTGCAAATAGAATCATAAGCAGTGTGCTGGTATCAAATGTCCTAGAATTATCTTCAAGATAAAGCGAAATGTGGCAATGAATTCTGCTGATAGAAAGCTAATTTTGGCTTGGAGTACCTAACAATATCATCAACCCTCCAAAGAAGTCTCTGAGTTAGTGGGAGATGTAAGCTCCTTTCGGTGGTTCTCTTCCCCGTGGGGATGAGCGTGGTGGCGTTCCGGTCGTTCTGGCCTGGGTCCCTCCCGCCCCCTGTGTTCTTTTATTGTATTCATTTGTTTTGGAGCTTCTTCGCTCCTCTTTCCTTTCTTTGGAGGGATGGTGGTGGTGGTTTTGGAGGGTTGTGTGTTAATTCCCTTTTTTGTCCTGTTGTAAGGGGAGGGTGGGTTCATTCTCGTTATTTTTTGCGGCTTGAAGGGGAGGGGGTACTTGAAAGTTGTTTGCGGAGTCGGGAAAGGAGAAAGAAGGGGATGGAAGTTCTCTGGCTCTTCTTCCCATCTACCTTGGCAGACTCCTTTTCTCATCTCCCATGGTTAATGCAGCACTTTTTTGCCCCTGCAGCACTTTTGTACCCAAGCACTGCTTCTGTACGCAGGCCGAATTCTTGTGCGAATTTACTTAGATGGAGCTATCTTTCCTGGATGTAGCTATCTTTCCTGGATAGAGCCATCAGTTTCTGTGAATAGAGTCATTGTCTTTGCCTGAAATGGGGTTGCAACTAGGGTCATCGTCATCGGTAAAATTGGAAATGCAAATTTGGATCAGTCAACTAGTTTTTATGCCATGTGAGTAAAAAAATGCTTATCTAGACTGATAAAAAAGAAAAAATTTGTGTCAATTTGTGCAGTTTGTTTCCTTTTGTTTGAATAAATTGTTAATATGGTTGATATTTTTTCAAAATGTCACGCGAACGTGGACAATTCCGCCTGTATTTTACGGATTATTTGTAATCTAATGTCCTAAAATGTTAAAGTGGCGAATTATCAGCACTTATTTGCACTTTGACGTTAGCAGTTGGTTTGATTTATTCCTTTATCGAAATAAAATCGTATATTCTTGGAGACCGTTTTGATACTAATTCAGTCTAGATCTGAGAGAGGTCGAGTGAACAAGTCAATTTTTTCCCCCAAAAACTCGACAATAGTTGAAACCCTGGTTAAAATGGTTGGATTAGAGCGTCTTGTGTTCCCTCATGTTGTTCCACTTGGCGGAACCAAGGACCCCATAAACACCAAGACCCAAAGTAAAAGGGGCCGAAAACGGAGGGGAACTCCAGTGAGGAAGGTTGAACCAAAGAGTAGTAGAGGAAAACACGGTTGCAAGCAATCGGGTAAAGGGCAAGACGACAAACCCACTACTAGTGAGTACCAGCAAGATAGAAATGACGACTACGACAGTGCCAGTGCGACCAGCGATTCCGA
>JAQIWD010001545.1:0-12010 GCA_034694825.1 Anurida granaria | reverse complement strand
GTTTGACCGTCGTAACCGTGAGCAGGATCCGGGCAACCGCACGTTCCTGCTGGAGACAAAAGAAAAGTCCGTGTTGGCAAATTCGGATTGCTTATAGCGCCGCCTGCATATTTTAATTACCAAATTATATGTTTACCTCTACATAAGAGTGTGGGGATACAAACGATTAGGCCTGCACATGGCTGACGGTATCCAACAGGCGGCGGCGGGTCACACTTTGCACCCATGGTCGATGACGTCGTTCCCTGATTACAATTACAAATTTTATTAGAGTTGCAATACAAATTCCATCCCTGGTGGCATTGAACAAGGTCGCAGGGTTGGCCCCATCCTGGTCCCTGGGACGATCCACCAGGTAGGCGAGAGATGATGACAAACAATATTGGTATGTAGATGTAGTGCGGATTCATTTTTGGAGGAACTTGTGAGCAGTCCTTGAACCTTAAGGGACAGTTGCTTGCCCTTTTTGAAATTATCTGACTAGGAAATATGCCGAGTCTCTGATTTTATTAATATCCTTTAAAAAATTCACGAATCACTCGTAGCAACGACGGATACATAAATTTTTCGGCCGCACTTTTACCAGTTTGGCAAGTCTAGGGCAGCGAGTTGATTGTCGAGCGGACAAGGATGCACAAGAAATTGGACTCGGAAAAGGTTAGAGGAAAATTTGAATATCATGTCACGTGACCTCATTCCGGAGGCTGCGGGTTAAAGACCTGGTTTGACCTCTACCCAACTGAAGAAGGTTTTCGAGGACACCACCACCACCGTCGGCGACCGTCGACATTGTCTCTCAGTTGGCACTGCATGTTAGGGACGGCAATTGGGTTCTCAGGAAAGGTCCTGTCGCTGTTCTCGGTGGCTACAAAACTCTCCTTCTAATTAATTTAAGGAAACATACTAAGCAATCATTCTGATTTTCTGTCTAAATTAATCTCCTTTCCATAAATAAATTCACAACCATTTCATATTTTTGCAATTTGCGAAATTCGTTCTTCCGTCGTCGTTTAGGTGTTTTTGCGACTTGGACACCCCTTGACCATTGCTTTCTTTCGAATCTCGCAGCTCGAACCGTTGGACGAGTGTGCTCGTGTTAACCCTTATGTTTATAGTCCGTTCGCTTAGCTTACCCAACCAGCGGGTGGAGCCTAAAGTCCAGCCCCCTAGCAAACCTTATGGGTTTTGCTGGGCGGGAATTTTTTTTCTTTTGGATAAACTAAGCGAACGGACTATAGTAAGTTCAGGTGCTCGGAGTTTTGCGAAATGGATGAATGTCCCAACCTAACCCTAACCTAAAACTAACCTTAACCTAGCATAACCTAACCTTGAATCAATATGCCCCTCCTGTTTTGAAATTTTGTGTGGCAGGAGGGAAGTTTTTGCTTTTCAATTCAATTTTTAACTTTTTTTAAACTAAAATTTTGTCTGGTCATTTGCGGTTATCTTGAATTGGGCCCACTCGATTAATTACATAACCAGGATACTGTCAATTAATTTTGTGAGCATGCTTACAGGTCATCAAGTCCATAACGAGGTAGTTGAAATTGAAACTTCCACTGCTGCTCCTGCTGTCTTTGGTGAAGGAATGGACACCACCGCCACAGCCACCGAATCAAGTAATGAAACTACAGAACACGACGAGCAAGAGCCAAAAGCAGTCATTACTGGAGTCTCCATGTCCCTGACCCAGTGTGACATCTGTAGTACCGCCTACGACGAGCTCTCGCGTCATGCATACCCTCCACCATATCCGGATCTCAATCGTCTTATTTGTAAGCTCCTCGACATTACTCATCCGCAAGCACTCCCCAATGGTCAATCCTTCTACTCCCAGCACATCCTAGTGTGTTCGGATTGCAGCAAGAAACTTTGCAAGTATGAGAAGCTCCGGGTGGAAATGGATAATCTACGACACGACTTTGCCTCTTCCGTAATAGACACTTTGGTTCACATCCGCCCATCCGCTAAGACGTCTCTCCATGCTCTTAGGAGTCAAATCATGGCCAGTAAGTTCATTTATATACGAATTACCAATGACAGATGAGTTAAGTGATGGATTTATCGGAATGGTTTCTAGGATGGATAACTAGGATTGTTCGAACTGATCATCCAACCCCACACATTCTTGATCATTCCCCAAGGAAAGATAGGAGAGGATCATCATGTGGTCTCCAGCCAAATCAAGAAGTCCAACATAAAGAAGTGGCCAGCGTTGCCACAAGTGCCGAAGCGCTGACGCTGACAACTCCAACTCTCCTCAATGTTGGTCCCGGCTCGTGGGTTGCCAATGATGTGAGTATCGTCGCTAATTCCGAGTCCGAAGCGCAAGAGATTCTCCAGGCTTACGTCTCAGGGAATGTGATACAAGCGGAAGTCAGTGAAATTGTGGACATGGAGCAAGAAGACGGGACTTTTGAGTTGACAGATGGGAATTGCTTCACTGATCCTGCTACTCATGTCACCGTTTTCACTTCCAATGACCCTTGTTCTGCTGACGAGGAGTCCTCTTATGTGGTTCCCAAGCCTCCAAAGAAGAAGAGAGTCGCAAGACCAGAAAAGCTGGAACGCCGAGCTATTTTTTTCCAGCGAGCTCCACAGCATGACAAGCCTCCATTCTTTTGCGAAAAGTGCGGTCGAGTGTATTCCAATCTGGTATGTCGTCATTCTCTTTGGTCAAACTGTTCAATTACTAATTGACGTCATGGGATTATTTTTGTTATAGTCAACGCTACGTATCCATGCCAAGACGTGTGACAAGGAGCTTCGGACACAAGAAGAGCCAATCACCATCCAGTGTCCAATTTGTTCTGAACATGTTTCCAGTTGGCTTGACCTCAAGTTTCACATCGACGAAGTCCATCCAGACCCCACGCTGGATAAATGCAGATTCTGCAAAAGGGAGTTAGTAATTGTTTGGGTCATAAAATTGTTAATTCTTGGCATAATTTTTGTGATTTCGGTTCCAGTTTCTTACCGGGCACGATCGACGGTCACGACTGCGTCAGGCCCGTTTGCAATGAATCTCCAGTCTTGAAGACCTACGCGTGTGACTTTTGCCAAAAAGTTTACTACAAGTACACCTCACTCACTGAGCATGTGCGACGGAGTCATCCAAGTAAGCGCCTTGACATATCCAGCGAACTGCAAAATTTTACAGTTCACTAAAATTATTACGGCGAAATTTGGTTTTAACTCTTTACAGCGATGAAGAAATTTAACTGCTCCATTTGCCACAAGCAATTTGTGTCCAAGGAGGCAAAGGAGAATCACGAGCGTGTCCATCCGATTATTCCCGACGGGAAACGAACGCATGTCTGCTCTGCCTGTGGAATCGTTTGCACCACTGCATGGGGATTACGGGAGCATTCGAAGCTGCACACTGGGGCAAGGCCGTATGCCTGTGAGGTACTTCCGCAACATATACAAAAACTTCCACCTGATTTCATACCCTTTTAATTCCTAATCGCTGCTGCCAATTTAGATTTGTGGGAAAACGTTCCGTCTCCAAAATATCAAGCGGAACCACATGGTTGTCCATACCAAGGAGAAAAACTTTGAGTGTGAGGTTTGTGGGCGGACTTATAGTCTTTATGCCACCATGTACCGCCATTGGAAAAAGTGTCGCCTTCCTTCCGCCCCTCGGAAAGGTCGCTGGTGCCCGATTTGTGCGGAAGGTGGAACTTTGTTCCAGAAGTTGACCTCACTCAAGCTACACATGCTCAAGAAACATCCTGGAACAGAAGAGCAGTATGCAGTTTGCCTTGAAAATGGAGACCGGGAGTTTGGATATGAGGCCACCGAGGAAGGACGAACGGAGAAGCTCCCACGACCTCAAAAGGTCAAAGGAGGTGTCAAGGGCATCAAAAAGGAGAGCGACGTCAAGAGAGAAGTTGCGCCGATGGACGAAATAAGTTGCCCGGTTCCTCCCGACTCCACTCAGCCGGGCGAGCACGGCGACGGTGATGCGGGTCAGCAGGAGGAAGCGACCACTAGGAACGATGACCTGGTGACACTCACACTCCGACGTAGTCTCAGAACACGAGGGAAAGGATGCACGAGAATAATCAGATAAGTGAGTCCAGCAGCATCATAAATGTATCCCGAATCAAAGACTTTGTAATAAATGTTAATTACCAAGTTTATTGCGATTTCAGGAATGGCAACAGTGTATAGGTTCCAGTTTTGGGATGAGGTCAATTGAGGTCAATGGGCTGGAAGTATTCCAGCCGGTGAAAGTCGGGCTGAGCAAGGGCTCCAAGCGGGGCTGGAAAGAGTGCCATGTAGGTCCGTTCCTGATTGGACTTGTAGATTGCGTAGGCATTGAATTTAGACGTGCCTGGAGGGAGGTACTGGAAGGGGATAAAGGCTTCACCTTTCCAGCGCCTGCCATCCTCCCCGTCATAAATGGTTGTGGAATAAGAGTCTAGGCGCAGGTCATTCTCGGTCACATTCCTGACCCCGTGGAGAGAGTAGACGAGGTAGTGACCTTTCGGCCCCAACTCAATTTCCAGATACTTTTGGTCCTCGCCCAGGAAAAAAACTTCAACGACTTCGTAGTTCCAGAGGCCATCGACCCGACCTGGCACTTTGTCCACCTCCGCAGGGAGCTTCGGATCGTCAAGGTAAGGGGCATCGACGGTGGTGCGGAGACCCTTGACCCTTGACCCCGATGTGCTGTCCTTGCTAGGAGTAGGCGTAATGGTGATGGTTATCACTGGAGCCTCCAGTGGGATTTGGTCATCCCACGTCCGGGTCAGTTTGTACTCCATTGTTTTCTGGGATGACCTGGAAGGACAAAAGGTCAAAGGTTACTCATTGTCTGCACTTGTGTTGTGCAAATGGGGAAGGAGGGTGTTACAGTTCAGCTGTTTTGAAGAGAAGGCAAAAGGCGAGAATAATTCTTAACATGATTTGAATTGTGTTTATTCTTTACCTGTTGTGATTGATGAAAGGAGCTCAACTATAAATGTGTTCTGGTATGACGGAAATTGAGGGACGAGAAGACCTAGAATAATCAATGACCTTGATGCATGTATTAGTGAAGGCAAAAAACTTTTGCTTAAATCAACTCGAACGAGATGCAGTGTGTGTGGTTTGTGTCATTGAGGAAGGGTTAGGTTGTGAAATTTTGAATGATTCTCAATTCATGAACGGTTTCCTCATAATTGGCACAAGGAAACAGGTTAATGAGGGATTGACTTTTTAATTGCAACTAATTACTGGCAGATTGCGTCATCGGGTAAAATTAGCTTGGAAATTAACGCAGTTTTAACGGTAAATCCTGAAAAGTTGGAATGAGTTCCTCGGAATCCAGTGGTAGTTACTTTGTGACATTTTGAAAATAAAAGTTGATTGGCATCATCTTGATTGGAGACTCCTTTGATTTAGTTCCACTTTTTCCAGATTTTGTTTTCGGACCACCACCACCACGGTTGCAGGCTGAATTTATAGTTTTGAGTCGCTTGGTGATAGGCGGAGGTTCCACTTGGTACATTTGGAGGGTACTCCCTTGGGTAACGACGCTGGAAATATTCGGCTCATCCTCAGCTCCCGAGTGCTCGCGCTTCGTCCGGATTTTCTGGACGGATAAACTGGATTCAGGGACCGGTGATGGGATTTCCTTCGCTGATGTTTCCACACCTCCCTCGGCCTGATCCAAACAGGCGTCGACATGTTTCCGGAGGCTGAATGAAGTTGTAAAAGTTCTGACACAAATGGGACACTCAAATGAGCCTGAGGGTGGTTCCATGAAATTTTGCCAAAATTGTTTGGTGGTGCGACTACTCCTGGATTCATCGGCTCCGTTCTTAAACTTGAGCGTTGCTATCCTTACGCCGAAGAGGCGCAAGATCATTCCCTCCTGTTCCTTCCTGAGGGAATCCCAAATTGACATGGCCGTTTTGTGGATGACTTCTGGATCGTCGGTGTAGTCGAGCAACGTCCTCACGCGCGTCTTGGTGTCAAATGAGTCCGTCTTGATTTTAACAGCCACAGCCTTCCCTTTACAATCTTTGGATTTGAGGTCCTCGGCAAGGTCGGTGGAGAGGCGGTGACAGAGTTCAGAGAGAAACTCTGGATTTCCAGTCTCAGAAAATGTACGCTCACAACTTATGGACTTTCGATCATCCGAAGAGGAACTGGAGGAGGAGGGATCTGGAAAACTGAAAAAGTGACGCCCAATCCCAAGGGAAACGCGCAGGAGGAAGTCAGCGGTGGCGGGTTTGAAAAGAAGCTTCACGGCTCCGCGTCGTTCCCAAATGTCGCCACAAGTGTGTATGTCCAAGAAACGGAGGAGGGATTCCGTCGCTTCTCCGATGCCTCCAACTTTCCGAATTTTTAGATTCTTGATGAAATTCGGTACTTGGTCTGCCTTGAGGCGAAATTGTCCGTTGGGCTTGTTCATGTCGCTGCAAATCTTTGACACGAAACTGATTGGTGAAATTCCTAGAGACAATGGAAACATTTTAGTGACACTTAAAAGTTTTGAAGGAATTGAATTACTAATTTAAGCAAAGTTTACCAGCACTGCAAGTGAGTCCGTTAGTGACAACTTGGACCTTCTCCCGAATTTCTTCAACAATTTCCTCAATCTTGGCTTCCTCATCCTCCCCTTCTACCAAATGACCTCTGACATACGACGTAATGTCCAGAGATGCCTCATCCATGCAAGAATAGCAATCAGGGTCGTAGTGCCGGTAGACTTCGGTCGCAATCGCACTTGCTGCTGAATACTTTTTGAAATCCGGTGGAATTATCACCAGATTCGGACAAAGTTTCCGGGCAATGAATCCCGGCATTGCAGCTCTCACGCCGAATTTTCGGGCAATGTAATTTGACGTGCTCAGCATGCTGTTACAACCAACGGCCATTGGCTGAGTCCTAAAATAATACACATATTTTCATACATTTACCTCCAGCAAAGTAATATTTCAATTAAAACCCACCCTAGTGACGGATTGTCCCTAATTTCCACCGCTGCGAAGAAACAGTCCATGTCAATATGAACTATGATCCTGGAGTCATCCTTGGACGCTTCTAATTCTGCTGCAATTTTATCCACCTGTAACCAAACAAAAGATAAAACCACGAATAGTTAGTGAGTAAACAAATCATAGTGAGCGGCGAACCAAAGTTAATTACAATTACCTTTCTTTGGGATTCTTCAAGTGCGAAAGGTGAGAGACGGTCGAACTGTTCCCTTAATTCTCGTGCCTTTTGTTCCAGCCGTTCCTTGACCTTTCGCTTATGCTCATAGAATTTGGACCCTTCTGAACTCTCTGATATGATTTTGTTAATCTTCTCCAAATCCAGGCCTTGCATTCCAGCTTTCGAATCATTTAGAGTAATTACTTGCTGTTTTGATGATTCTGGTTGGAGGAGGAGGAGTGTGTGCGGATCTTCTGGTGGATGTGACGCTGATGACGCTGATGTGGACTCCATCGTTAAAATGGCACCAATCAATCACACTCACGCAATGTCAAACTCACAGACTCAGACAAGATCAAACTTGTTTTGGTTTGTTTTTTTTTCGTCTGTTTTTACAAATGAGTTACTCAATTTTCCCGCCGTAAATCAGACAGAACAAAACATGTTCAAGCATGAATAATTACCAAGAAATTTTTGCAACAATTAATTTATTAGCAAAATCAATTTTTCTCCATCTTTAGTAGTAAAACTGCCAAAGTTGTAAGGTTTACAAACTTTTTCAGTTTTTCAATACTGAAAAACTCCGTCTACATTGTCTGTAGTAGTAGCCGTAGTCGTAGTAGTAGCCGCCTCAAGTCGCATCCGCTTGGCCATCTGACGACGGTTCCTCCTGTTGACTGTGGTTCTGGAGCCACTGCCTGGTTCAGAGACGGTAGTGGAAGTTCCGGAAGGCTCCTTTCGCTTTTGTCCACTTCCCATTGCTTCCTCCGTAGTTCCTGACACTGGTTCCGTTGTCCGCTCGTCAACTATTTCCCTGTGAAGGAAGAGATACTTTCTTAGTGGGAGATTCCCACCCAGGTTCTCCCCAGAGGGGTAAATGTACTTTACATCATATGGCAAGGGGTACAGGGTCCTTTGGAAGTACCTCGGTTCCCTAACGAGCCATATGCCATATGTTGTCAGGTTAAGGAAAAACGCCCAGTTTGCCTTTATTCCATTATTTATGCGAATTACATTCCTTTCCGGGTCAGTTAGTTGTCCCGGAGGAACACTTTTTGGAGCCTCCTTCCTGTTCGCATCCGTAGTGGTGGATCCCAGTTGACCTTCTTCCATCGTAATTAATTTAGAAATTAATTTGAAGAGATAATTTAAAAGTGCGTGTTTCCCCTTTGAAACCCGCGCGCTGTTACCCAACTAAGTATGATGGAACCCATTTTGTGATTAACTTTGGAATTGGTTGGTGCGAGAACGCATGCGATAAATATAAATATTTTTAGAATGGCGCCAGTATGTCTACGTAATAACGTTTTTAATCGTCTTTTTGCATGATTTTGCATATTATATAAGTGTATTTGACAATGTCTAGCAATGTAGACAATAATAAATTGTAGGCAATAATTAATTTAGAAATTAATTGGAAGAGATAATTTAAAAGTGCGTGTTTCCCCTTTGAAACCCGCGCGCTGTTACCCAACTAAGTATGATGGAACCCATTTTGTGATTAACTTTGGAATTTGTTGGTGCGAGAACGCATGCGATAAATATAAATATTTTTAGAATGGCGCCAGTATCTCTACGACGTAATAACGTTTTTAATCGTTTCCCAGCATGATTTTAAAGTTTGTGCGAGCGGTGTTGAATGCGTGGAGTAGCATAGATAAATGTAACATAGTAAAAAAAAATCATCAAGACCGTTGCATATCTCATTACATAAATTGCCATTTGTTTGACCAAACAAAACGGCCTATTTTTTTCCCGACAAAGTTTTGGAACGGTTTTGGAACCGACAGAAACATCTTACGAATGATTTTTTGATCCATTTCAAGTCATTTGATGTGAAATGTGGAAATAGCAAAGGGGTTAACATGAAAAAAAGAGGGAATCTTCACTTACCGAAACGTCAGCCGAAAAAAATTTATGCCATGGTTCTATTAGATTACCAGAAAATAAAAGGTATCTGCTACAACCACTGTTACATCATTGAACTAAACATGACCGGTGCAGTGTGGGATTTATGTTCGTATGATACGGATCCAGGATTCCGTACTAAATCCAAAAAGACTTTGGCTTTTAAATCAGTAAAGGAAAAATTGTTGAGGAATGTTTACAAAAAGTACAATCTGATTGTTAAACCAAACGTTAGGTTGAGAAATATTAAACTTTCATCAATGACCGATGGATGTTCCGTTGCAGCTATGTTAGCTATGGAGCGACGATTCCTTGACCTGCCGTTGATTCAATATCGGACAAAAAAGGAAATGAAAATAGATTTTGACAGGAAGCGACGAGAAATCCTAACTCCGTAAGGTGTTGAACAAAAATTGATCCTGTACATAACGGTCAATATAGTAACCAAACCGGCGTAAAAGTGTATGAAACGCCTTTGCAGAACGGTCAATAAAGTAACCAAAACGGCGTAATTATTGATACTTATATCCTCCTTTTATTTGGACGCAAAGTTGTCCCTATGAAATAATCACTGACTAATAAAATGTGATTGATCACATTAAATCACTTTAAATCACACTAAATTTATGCATGGGAAATGTTGTGCAGGGGTGTATTGAATATTTTTAACATGTCGCAGTTTTCAATTCAATTTAGCACGCATGTACGAAACGTTGTCAAATAATTTATGCATGGGAAATGTTGTGCATGGGTGTAATGAACATTTCTAACATGTCAAATTTTTAAATTCAATTTAGCACGCATGTACTAGACGTTGTCAAGTAAATTATGCATCGGAAATGTTGTGCAGGGGTGTAATGAATATTTCTAACATGTCGCAGTTTTCAATTAAATTTAGCACGCATGTACCAAACGTTGTCAAATAATTTATGCTGTGGAAAATGTTGTGCATGGGTGTAATGAACATTTCTAACATGATACATTTTTCAATTCAATTTAGCACGCATGTACTAGACGATGTTAAGTAAATTATGCATGGAAAATGTTGTGCATGGGTGTAATGAACATTTCTAACATGACACATTTTTCAATTAAATTTAGCACGCATGTACTAGACGTTGTCAAATAATTTATGCTGTGGAAAATGTTGTGCATGGGTGTAATGAACATTTCTAACATGGCACATTTTTTAATTAAATTTAGCACGCATGTACCAAACGTTGTCAAATAATTTATGCTGTTGAAAATGTTGTTCTTGAGTGTATTGAACATTTCTAACATGTCAAATTTTTCAATTCAATTTAGCACGCATGTACTAAACGTTGTCAAATAATTTATGCATGGGAAATGTTGTACAGGGGTGTATTGAACATTTGTAACATGTCAAATTTTTCAATTCAATTTAGCACGCATGTACTAAACGTTGTCAAATAATTTATGCATGGGAAATGTTGTACAGGGGTGTATTGAACATTTGTAACATGTCAAATTTTTGAATTAAATTTAGCACGCATGTACTAGACGTTGTCAAGTAAATTATCCATGGGAAATGTTGTGCAGGGGTGTATTAAACATTTCGAACATGACACATTTTTCAATTAAATTTAGCACGCATGTACTAGACGTTGTCAAATAATTTATGCTGTGGAAAATGTTGTGCATGGGTGTAATGAACATTTGTAACATGTCACATTTTTAAATTTGATTAAATGCAATTGAGCAAATTTATTGTGGTTTGTCTAAAAAAAAGTGCCAACTCTACATTACTTGCATTTAATTGCTGCTAGACAACAAGATTAAATCTAAACACTACCAACTTTGTATTCGTTAAGTCAACGAATATAAAACCATTCTATTCAAATCTATTTTCAGAGCGTTTAAGATTAAATCAAATCTAAGCTATGCACATAAAATCTATCAACATAAATGTGCTATATATGTTTGGAATTTTGTCGTATTCTAGCTTCTACAATTTGGGGAACCCCGTTGATGCCACCGACTGGGTGTCCTCATTGTCCAGAAAGTCAAAATCCAATTTCTCCTGCTCGTGTTCATTTAATTTTTCTATAGATTGTATAATATACATAGTTAATCTTCAGTACAGTTAATACAACGAGATAGTGTTAAATGCACGTTTACCTGGGATACTTTGAAAATCACCGTCCGGTGTAATTGTTGGTAGAATAGATTGGACTGCATCTTCAAGAGCTATCAAACAAAAATTTTCAGTTAGGTTAGGTTAGGTTTAGTTGTAAACCTAAATATACATTGTACACAAAAATAAATATGCGGTTACCTTTGTGGAGCGTTAAAGTCTCATCATTGTTGCCTTCAGGTGAGTTAGGTTCTTTCTGGGTGTCTGTTGGCCCAACGCCATCAGATGCCTTTTGTACATCTATTTGAATAAAACGAGTTTTATGCCACGGAATAATTGTCCACTATACCACAGAGGACTTCAAATTTATACGAATGCTGTTACCTTTGTTGAGCGTCTCGAAAGACTCAACTCAATAAGTGGCGATGAAGTGATTCACTGCACATGTTTAGCCCTAGTGCGCAGTCCGAGCATGTGAAGAAGTAAACTAACAAGTTTGTGAAGATTTACAAATAAATGAGCAAATTTTGCTTCCCGCGAGGGAATGATTGATGGGGATAGTGAGATTTTGTTAAGAGAGATTCCTAACTTTGGTGGCATAAGTAGGCCGTGGTACATTCTACCAAATAAATCTCAATTATCTCCCTCATTCTACTAGCTAATCAGTTTGTTTTCTTTTTTCACTTCGTTCGCCCTCTGTCCTTGATTGGCTACACAGTTGCTACTGATTTTAATTCATCTTCCCTCGATTCGTGGTTTTCTATGCAGTTTCTACTGATTTTTTTAGTTTAGTGTAACGCTATTGAGGCACACGACAAAATGTAACTTCAGATGAAAATTTATCCCTAACAATGAGAA
>JAQIWD010001544.1:0-12015 GCA_034694825.1 Anurida granaria | reverse complement strand
ATTGTACTAATTTAATTGAGAAAGGAGGGCGGGATGCGATTTAAATGATTCTAAAAATAACAACAGTTGAGTTGGTCAAGAGGTTCCACTTATGTGTAACACCACTCACAGATTTGGGCATGAAAGCAGTTAAAGGTCAGAGGTTATAAATAAAAGCTCATTAATTTGAACCGAAACAATTTATGAAACGTTGTTTTACAATTTTCGAAACTGAATTAAAGAATTTCTACCCGACTATTACTCCACTTTGTTTTTGGAAGAACGGTGGATGCCCATCTATGATGACAGCAAGGAGCTTATTAAACTACGTCCATGAAGAATCCTTTTCATTTATCACGACCAATTTTTTAATTCGCAAATTCGCAAATTCCTGCTCTACATAAATAATAATGCGATTTATCCTTAATCTACTAATGTGAATTTCTGAGCAACATGAGCGTAATATCCCCTTTCCCACTGTACTGTTCATGATTGTGATAGTCTACAATTCACTACAGAGAATGAGTGTCAGTGTAAGTGTATAATTTATTAAATTCATTTACTAATGCAACGCCAGTGGCTTGAGGAAAATGGGAATGGGACACAAGTTAATGGAAGAAGTGAAGAAGAACGTGGAAGGATCAAATTGACATGTCACGTAAGAGCTTTATAGATTATATAATATCAATTAGTTACCAATGCTAGAAGGCTAGAGCAATAAGAGCCCCTGCCCAGCCCAGTCGCCCAATGGTAAAAGAGAATTCTGCTTGCTGCTTTTAGTCTTATGAAGAGTTTATCGCATTTTTATATGTCATTTGTCTTATTTTGTTCTTAATTGCAGAACAGTAACTAAAGGATCTGAACACAAGAAGATATTCAACTAAAAGTCACAAATACAGTCATAGGATAAGGATTCTGATCTCATACAAGCAACCAGTCAAGCTAAATCTAAATCTCAGTTCCTAAACGAACTAGTCGACAAATCCGCTTCCGAAGATATTAATCCCGAGATATTTTTCTGCTGGGGTTGGGATCACTAGTCTCCAGCGTTCCGTCGCAAGTGCAATCACCTGAGAACCTCGGGTGCCGCATCGGGGAAACAGTTTAACAGTTTCGGCGTTTATCTGGATCCGGGTATCCGGTTAAATTCAAGTATTACCTCATCCGATCCTCATTTTAGTCAAGTTAACATCACAACACAGTAAGAGAATCAGTTGATTCTTTACTACATTTGCATGCCATGGCATAATTAGCACCATAGAATACAAGGATCCAAAAAATAATTTAAATTATTCAGGGCATTATGAGTGTCATCTTTCTCCATCGCCATTTCTGTCACTCGTGACTCGTCGCATATCCTTGCGAGGCTTTGTTTATGACTGAAGAAGAGTCATAAAATTTAATGACCTGGGATGGCTGAGATCCCTGATGAGAATTAATTTTCCCTTTTCGTCAGTTTTCGTCACCCTACTCAAGTACGGGATCAGAGTTTAATTGACGTCTGACGATAGGAAGATTCTAATTTCTAGACCAAGACTCGCTCCAGTAGTAGGAGTTGAGTGGAGCATCAGCATACTAATTTCACGCATTCTTAAAATTGTCAATCGTCAAGATGACTTTTCCTTCAGTCTGTTTTACCGTGTGCTTAGAAAATAAAAGTCCGTCGGTGCTTATTTTCGGGAATTCACCAGCCCCTGTTTAGTTTTCTAGTGTTGTGGGGATCAAAACGAAAGTTCTTATAGCGAATGCCAAAAAGGTGACACGAAACTTCCAAAATTGGTTCCAAAACTATAAAGCGGATTGTGTTGCAACAATTGAAGGTAGTTATTGTTTTCTACTTCCGATTTTTATCTATTGGTTTGCCTATGTTGTCATTTTCTACCATCTACATTAGTGATCCCTAAAATAAGTGCCATTTGTTCCACGGAACGAGACACGACACACGAGACACGACACGCGAGTGAGTGGTCTCCCGAAACTGAAATTGTTTACGGTCATAAAACCCATTTGACTCATCAGAATGAGGTCTTTTTCTTCTTGGCCAAGTTGCTCCTGTTCCGTTTCATTATTTGTTATTTGGTTGTCGTAATTGCATCACATAATACACGAAACAAAAGGATAACGTCACGCATAGGTTCATGGCACGAATGGAATCGGTTTTTACTAGGCAATTTGCCTGCACTCCAATTAGGGCAGTTGTACAAGATGGTAGAATGCCAAGGCTCACTGCTCAACGACGAATTTCAGATAATCGAATTAATCCAGTTTTAATTGTCTCGGATCCAATATGTTTCGTTGGGTTTTGGAGGAAGGTGGCATCATTTTTGTAAGTCATTTTTACAATCATTATTTCTGGTAGTACGTAGCTTTATTTTGCTTCAGCCTCAGTCAATGGTGCGGTGGTTGTGCAAGATTTTCCATAAAAACTCCACAATTAAAATTTCACAGCTTTGCTGCCTTGGTGCGTTCTCTTTCCGGACCACCAATTCAGTCGTCATGATGTGATGCGATGAAAATTTTCTGATCCTTTAGACGATTGTCCATGATTTTGCATAACTAAATTGGAAATTTCTCTCATTTTAACACCAAATCCTTTTTTTGCGATTATCTTTTGTAAAGACGCTCCGCAATTTCAGTTACGCGAACTTCATTCTTTCATTCCTAATATCCGCGTACTGTACTGTCGCAGTACTACTGTGATTCTTTCTTGATAAGTATAAGAAATGACAATAAGGAGAACACAAAGTGAAATCACGATAGAGCAACATCCCCAACATCATGGCCACGTTAACGTAAGGAGAGCATCCCAGTATTTTTATTCAATTTTTGCCATAGAAAGAGTGACGAGTGACGAAATGGGATGGAGATATGGTAGGCATTTTATTCAAAATTTTATCCGTTGAAGTTAAGGTCAAGGTCATGGAGGGCCAGAGTCAGAGTCTTCCAGAAACTGTACTAAACTTACGGCCTGACGAAGAGGCGGGTGTCAATCCTCCAGGATCTTTTGCCTTGTCATCTCTACTCCAATCCCGTGGGCTCTTCACATTTTTTCGGAAACGAACGTCCAAAGGAAGAAGGACGCGGAGTATCCCATGCATTCGGATAAACTCGGGAGAAGGGCCACTCCCATCCGATTCTTCCTCATCGAAAGACCCGGAAGAGGAGCTGGAAATTTTGCCAGAAGATGAAGTTTTCATACCCAATTCCATGTTTCGGTTTGATGAAAATGAAGAAGTAAAATTTCAACGAGGTCGACCATTGCTTCAGAAGCAGGATAGCGTCCATGCAGAGTTGCCATCAATCCCCGATTCCGGTTCATCAAGTAGGAGCAGCAGTTCCAGCCATACGGAGCATGAGACCACGGCATCCACCAATGACAAGGCACTTGACGCCTCCAGGCACCGGAAGTTATCCAACACAGAAATCAAGCAGTTAAACAAGCTGCTATTTCCACAATGCAGCGAGATAACTGATGGACCTATTCACAATGCTAGGGCGAGTAGACCGAGAAACCATTCCCATCCAAATTTTACACCAAGAACAACACGCTTGCTCCAACCGAACAAAATTGACCCAAGAGCCCTTCATGCCCAGTCGCATACGACAATGACGAGATTTTCATTACCAGGATACTTCCGACGCTTCTCTCAGGTTCCATCTTCCTAAAGGTTTCCGCGTGGGCTTTGTTCCTTGTCCATGTGTGTGAATTAATTTTATGTGTCGAATACCAGAGGATTTTGAGCATGATTACTTATAATAATAATACTGACGTTATTCTAGTTTACTTCCAGCAAAAACTGACCACCTAAAACCAATGTCATCTGCGCCTAATAACATTGTCATTCGGTTTAAACAACTG
Organism: Anurida granaria; assembly: GCA_034694825.1. NCBI lineage: Eukaryota > Metazoa > Arthropoda > Collembola > Poduromorpha > Neanuridae > Anurida > Anurida granaria. The sequence goes on along the minus strand of JAQIWD010001544.1, from coordinate 8,177 downwards.
AAGTGTTTGAATACTTTGTACTTTTACGGCTTGAATTCTAATTGCTGTTTGATGTTTGATTTCAGCAAGGCCTCGTCTCTTCTGCCTCCGACTCAATGGTCTCTCTCACAAATCGGGCACTCGTCTCATTCATCGCTGAGGAGAATTTCGCTGGGTTCCAGCACTTGCTCGAAAGTCGAAGAGTTCTTGTTGACGACCGAGATGAGGTACTGTTTTACAAAATAGATTTGCAATGCAAATTAATTCATTTTCTAACGAATTTTGTGGTTTAGAACGGTGGCACAGCGCTCATGGTGGCTGCAGGCAGAGGAAAGCTGAATTTCGTCAGAAGTTTGATTGAGCACGGGTCTGATGTCAACTCGGAAGATGAAGATAATTGGACGGCACTTCTTTTTGCTGCAAAAGAGGGTCACGATGAAATTGTCTCTGAATTACTTGACCACGGAGGACATGCAGACCACAAAGATATGGCAAGGCAGTTTTCGGTTGAATTCGTTCATAATTATTGAAAGTTTTATTGCGTTTAATCTTGGAGTTTTTGTTGACTTCCGAAAGGCTGGCTGGACTTCACTCATGTGGGCCTCATACAAAGGAAGAACAAGGGTCGCCCGTATTTTGATGGAGAAAGGGAATGTAGACGTGAATGCTTATGGGAACTACATTATAACATGCATTGCGTGGAGTGCTGGACGAGGCTATGCGGAAATCACGCGTGATTTGATCCAACACGGTGCCAAAGTGAACACTGGTGATAAATACGGTACAACCCCATTGATTTGGGCCGCAAGAAAAGGATATTTGGAGATTGTGGATATGCTTCTGCATGCGGAGGCAATGGTGGACGCTTGTGGAATGGTGAGTTCGACGCGTGATTTATTTGAGACCTTGACCATATACCGGAAACTAACGTTCGGTTAATTTTTTCAGACAAGTTGGACTGCACTACTTGTTGCTACTGCTGGAAATCATATCGAAGTTGTGAAACTTTTATTAGACCACAAGTCAAATGTTAACGCAATTGATAAAGATGGCTGTTCAGCTTTGTCCATTGCTTGCAAAGAAGGATTTCATGACATCGCTGTGACGCTCCTTAATTTCGGGGCCTACATCAACGTCAGCGTAAGTTTTTGTTTCTCCATTACATTTCTTAATTATAATATTTGATGGAGAGTTTGCTAAGAAAATCCAATTTGCCTTGTCCAGGATCGAGGTGGAACTTCAAATCTTGTTCACGCGTCCAAAGGGGGGCATCGTTCGATTGTAGAAGCCTTGCTGAAGCGTCATGCTGATGTTAATGTTCATAGCAAGGATCGTAAAACGGCACTGTATTGGGCCATTGAAAAGTCTCACGTAGGCGTGGTCAAGTTAATCCTGGGATCAAATCCAGACTTGGAAATTACGACTAAAGTAAAGCCAACATTTCTGAGTATAAATGCCGCTACCTATAATTAATCTGGAACCTTTTTTCAGGAAGGCGATACGGCATTAATCAAAGCTGTTCGAAACCGAAATTTGGAAATCGTTGCTCTCCTTTTGGAGAAACGGGCCAAAGTTTCTGCAACGGATAAGAATGGAGACACTTCCTTACATCTAGCAATGCGGGCTCGCTCGAAGCAAATCGTGGAACTCCTTCTCCGAAACCCTGTTCATAGTCAACTCCTGTACAGACCAAATAGATGTGGGGAGACGCCTTACAATATCGATAGGTAATTGAATAAACTTCGGATTGTTGACTGCATGATTAAGTTTCTAATAAATTGCAATCTTTTGACAGATCCTCTCCTAAGCCCATACTTCCACAAATCTTTGGGCACCGTAAGTCCCGTCTATTTCCATTCGTAGTTTCATGGAGTTACATTCCTGCATGCATTGTTTCCAGGTGGCTTAAATACCCAGGAAGATGGCGAAAACCTTTTGGGCTACAGTTTGTACAGCAGTGCACTTGCAGACATGCTTTCCGATCCATCGCTCAACATGCCAATTACGGTTGGACTTTTTGCGCGTTGGGGAAGTGGCAAAGGATTCCTTCTGAATAAACTCCAAGGTATTCACATAAACAAACATTTTCTATTGAAATTGGTTCTAATTTGGATCCAATTTTCAGAGGAAATGATGAGCTTTGCAAGACAATGGTTCAATCCAGTATTGAGCTTCAGCTACCTGATTTTCGTCTTAACGTTTTGTCTCTCGTGTTTGATTGGCGTGATTGGTGCTTTGTGCGTGGACCACTACCGATGGATCGTCGGAGGGAGTATTACTGCTGGAATTATGATTCTAGTCAACTCCTTCCTCTTTGTTGTCTGGTTTAGTACGAAAAGAGCCAAGTAAGCGTTAAAATATCTTTGAATTTAGGACTTGGTTTAAAACATTTCTGATTAATTTTTTCTTCCAGATACGAGTGGTCTTTGTCTCATCGCATTTCTCGTTACATCGCCACCAAGTTTGATTACATCAAGTTGATCTTCCAAGTGATTTTCTGTCACCCACCGGGGTGTCAGTTTTCGGATCGGATTGACGCGCAGCCAATCAAGTAAATTAAACTATCACAAGCCAGTTATATATGATGTTATAAGTCAAGACTGAGATCCCTTCATGATTTTGTTAATTTTGTTTAGTTTCTACTTTACCGAACAAGGCAAGATTTCTAGCACAACCGGCGGAGAGAACTCTGTCGTACAGATGCTGGGATCGTTGTATACGTGTTTGGAAAATGATTACGGAACTTTCCCAACAAGACTCTATCGGGCTTTCAAACCGAGTTCAAGTAAATGCAAAATCGTGAAGCAATCATTCGGAAAATACTTTTGTCCTTAATTGATTTACGTTTAATATTTTAGTTGGCTCAACAAAGGACTGGAGGTGGCGAAAGCTTTGTTGCATTCCATATTGCCTTATTTTTCTTCTCTGCTTTATGGCTACGCTGGTTGGCAGCGTCATTGCCATTTTCGCCTTTTCGTCCCTGGGAGACAACTATGCCACCGAGCAGTAAGTTGCCAAGATGGAATTTACCAGAGGCCGCTAACTGTCGGATTTTTCTTATTCAATCCTACTTCCAGTTTCAACAACGTTGCAGTGAAAGTGGTGATGTATTGTTGCATTCTCTTTGTTGGGCTTCTCCTGGTAGCCAATTTATATACAATTGGGCAGGTGAGGTCTCTCGCTTTAAATTCTCAGCTAACTGTAACCTTGTAAGGCGAAATGTAAATTTTGAACAGATTGCCAAAACCGTCGTCTTTTCCCATCGCCGTCACCTCCAGCGAGCAGTTTCGAGGATGTACGCACTAAAGGCAGAAGGATTCCTAAATTCGTTGAAATCGGAAGTGAATCTAATCACAGATATGGTAAGACTGAACTGGTTACCGGAATTCAAAACTTCCTTGAAGAAGTGTTCAAATTATGATAAAATCTGTAGGTAAAGTGCCTGGATGGGTTTACTGGAAGGCAGAGTCGGATGGTGGTGATTGTGGATGGGCTGGATAGTGGGGAGCAGGTACTGTTTGAGAGCCTCTAAAATGATCAGTCGGAATAATTTCTGTGAAACAAAGCAACCTAAGCTTAGGTTATCTGAATTTTCTTAACAGGAAAAGGTTCTCCAAGTCCTTGACGCCGTTCATATCTTGTTCAGCGATGCCAAATCTCCTTTCATTATTCTACTCGCGATTGATCCTCATATTATAGCCAAGGTTAGTAAAATGGACCGAACATCAATTTCGATTTGCTGGGGTTAAACTTGTTATGAAGAACGTGAACGTTTTATTGCAATGCTGCTTATAAAGATGGTGAGATTAAGTGGAAGGGTAAGCTTGAGATAAAACTAAATCTAGAGCATCATGCCGCAACAACTCGTGTTTGATAGAAGGAATACCAAGATGAATAGCGATAAATTTCCAGCGATAAAGCTCCGGAGTCCTGAGACGCTGATGATAATTGGTAATTTTAATTTTCCAGGGAATTGAGCTGAATGTTCATGCGGTGATGAATGAGTCGAACATTGGTGGACATGAATACCTACGAAATTTGGTACATTTGCCGTTCTTCCTCCAAAATGCGGCACTGCGGAAAGTGAAACACGTCAAAATGTTGGAGAGTACAATGAGACAGAAGAAGCCGGAAGAGGATCCCGGACCACAAATTGTTGTAAGCTCTTGCTAGAACGTTTTCCTGTTTAGCTTTCTCCGCTTCTTTCCTATAAGAACATTCTATAATTGGCAGCTCTCGACCCGGCGTGCCTCCATAGAGTCCGCATTTGGCGTGGCCATGCCCTTGGAAAGATTTGAGAAACCGTCAACCAAGAAACCAAGAAGGCTTGGTCTTAAGGTGCATGTTTATCCCCATTCGCAAAGTATAGAGTTCAGGGATTTCATCATGGAATTTTGTTCTACTTTCTATTTTAGACGAGTGAGAGCATAGCGAGCAGTTTGGGAAGTAATTTGAACAAAGCAACGGGTCCTACAGATTTGAAGAAAATCCTGCTTGGAGATGACTATTTTTCAGACATCAACCCCAAATCAATGAGACGTCTGATGAACATCATCCATATAACAGGTGAAATCAAAATGGATTTCCTAAATTACAATGCGCAGAATGCAAACGATAATTACATGGACTTAAGCTATTCATATATTTAAAAACAGGCCGTCTCCTCAAGGCCTTCAATATCGACTTCAATTGGTACCATCTCACTACCTGGGTCAACGGTAAGTTTCCTTTGTGGTTTAATATTTTAAAATTTTGATTAAAACGTATTGTTGTATTTATGAGTTCAGTTACGGAGCAATGGCCTTACCGTCTCTCCTGGATGATCCTTTATGCTGAACAATTCCAAAAAGACCTTGACGATGGACTTTCCCTCAAGAATGTCTACGAAAGGTTGGTTCGGAAGCGAAAATTCTTTGCGCAAGGCAACATTTTTTAAATACTAAATCGTGTTGTTAAGGGTCCGACCATTTGTGCCAACATCAAAGGAAGTTGATTCAAATCTGGGATTGGATCGTGATGACAAGAAATTGGACGTCTACCTAGGTCTACACAAGGGGTCGCTCCTCGTTTCAACCATGTATGTCTTCCTGCCGTTCACTATTAGCCTCGACCCTCAGTTGCGAAAGGACATTCAAGGTGAGTTCCACAGTTTTCTATGACTTCATTGATGAGTAATGATTTGTTTTTTGTTTTTAGAATTATATCAACCTTTGGACCAATTCCTGAAACAAGGTCCCATGATGCTGGCGGGGCCGACAATTCCACCTTCATCACCTTTCATCCAACCTCATCCTGGGCTGAGATATCGAGCGAATCAGCAGGGGAGCCGTGGAAACTCAGTTCAATGCAATGGGCCTGTATTGTCGACCCCTAATTTTTATCCCGGTCAAATGTATCCTGGGATGCAAATGTGGCCATTAGGAATTCCATCAGCGACAGAATACGCAATGAAGGAGAATTACGACCCAGCTTTAATGGTAAGGTCAATTTGCTTTCAGATTTTATGTTACAAGTTTTGTTTCTACACTTTTAAACTTTACTTGTTTGTTTAGCGTGATTTGAGGAACAAGAAACTGAGTATTATTACGGTGGATGGGATTTCCGATTTACTCAAATCTCTCGCATCTCCTGTGTATGCGAATTTGAGTAAATATGAAGACATGATCAAGCAGAATAACATCTGCGGACGAGTGTTGACTTCTTGTGATTTAATGGAACTGAAGCAAGTATGTTTGGATTCCTGTATTTTCTGGTGAGATTTCCTATTTTCCTCCTTTTCTCAACAGGTTCTCAAAATGTCGTTTGGGGACTGGGAACTTTTCAAGAACGTAGTTTTAGCATTACGGGAATTGGAGCAGCCTCTTTCTGGGGCTCCAGAGCTTGGACATGCTGGGAGTTTCCGTCTAAACGTGACCACTCCGGATCGGGAGAGGGGAGACAAGAAGCAGAAGCCAAACGTTCTTGAGAAACAGGTACTCATCCCAATGATTGAGATGGAATCAGAAGCACTCTGAAGATTTTATTCCGATATTCATATATCAATCACCCATCGCTCATGCTTTGAAATAAATTAACTTTCCTTTTCACATTTCATGGATTCGCAATTTTTTTTGAATAAAAATAAATAAAAGGGCGAGGATGGAGGTGCAGCGGTGACGTTTTATAAGAATAATTAATGCAATTTGGGTTTCAGCGCTATTTTCCAATTCTCCAGTGTTTTGGTGTTTACTGACCTTCATATTTGTGTGCAGGTAACAATGGAAAACCAATTAATCTGTGGAGCTCTGGAGTTACTCAATGATGAAGCTCGAGATGACGCGCTAAAAGGCGACGTGTCACCAGCATCGACATTGAGTCCTATCAACTCTGAGCCAGGTAAAATCACTGACTTGTCAACCCTTTAGAATCCATCTTCATTTAGTAAATTTAAACAAGCAGTGATTCGCTCCCTGCTTGACCCTTGTAATTTCTAGATGGACTGAAAAAGTTTATGTAAAGATTTCATGTTTGTTTTCAGAGGGAACGGATATTCCGCGAGATGACCACCGAAACAGTCGTAGTCGGAGTCCGAAGCCTTCACGACACCTTGACGAGAACGAGACGGAAGTTTTGTACGTGATGGGCTCAACCTGTATGACTTTGACTGCTGAAATTCCTGATTCTCCGCTACTGGGGATCTCAAAGTCACCAAAGAGGCACGACACTTTCTTTTACGTCGCGAATGAAACAAGCGGTCGAAGTCCAGCATCGAGTAGGCGGTCGCTATCCCGGGAAGTTGACTTTGATACGACGAAAACAAAGGGAGGCATATTGTCCAATTCACCTAGGAAGATGCGCTCTCGTTCAAGTCTTAAGGAAAGGAAAGGTATCATCATGAATCCCAAGTCCCCCGGGATGGCGTTTGACTCCAGGAAATCGAACGCCTCATACCACACATCGAGCGATGAGGAATCAAAAGCCCTTATGGGTACTTCTGCTGGAAGGAAGGTAAGTTGAGAAAGCCGTCGGAAAGTCACGAAGAAACAAACTTTAGAATCAAATTCGCTCTTCAATTTGTGTTTCATTTTCAATGGTTTTAAGGTCTCGACATCTCGCACACCGTATCATCCAGCTTCACCCAAGAAAAGATCCAAAGAAGAAAATTCAAACCGTCTGTCCAAAATCCGTTCCATTTTTACGCGTGAGGCAGAAGGTCAGGGGAGAAGTCATCCAATGGAATACGATCATCGAGCTATTAGAAACGGACCAATGTTTCTCCCCACACCATCAGCATCTTCATCAGAACCCGCCTTCCGCCAGTATCGAGCACCAACACCGCTTCCACCATTCGGCTCGGATGAGTACTATCGGATAATAAAATCCGACAACCCATCACCAACCTCGTCAAACCGATCAGAACTCGGATCCACTCCAGACCACCTTTCTAGTGGGGAAAACTTGTTCTTGCCTGGCCCACCGGATTTGCCAGCAGAGAGTCCTTACCCAAGAAGATTTGTCCCGTTTCGCCCAATTCCTACATTTGAGCCCATGGCCGCCAACCCGTTTTCAAGGCTTCCCACCGTTGGATTCCTGCCACCCCGGAATCAGCACGGGGCAAAGGTTGATGGAGCTGGGAATCCAAAGGAATCGCTTCAAAGAAATGCACCAGGTGTGGGAGAGAGTATGCAAGGAAGGATGGCTTGCCGGAGTGCAACTCCAGGCCCATCCCATCAACTGGTCAAAAGCAGAATCATGAAATCAGACCCAGTGCTTAATATACGTAGTACTAGATCGTCACAAGGAGAAATTCAGTCACAAGAACAAGAGGATCACAATATCTCTGACTTGGAGTCACAAAATAACACAGAGGATAGGAAAGGTGTCGCATCGACGGGCTGTGACGCTGAAGCTGGAACGTTTGACAAGGATCCAGGGGAAGTGTGATTGCCGATTTCCTTAAATTAGGATCATGAAGTTAACCATTTTGCTTGAGGGTATAGTTTCGTTTCGTAGGTTTATAAAACCGTGATATCTGATGTAATAGTTTTACCATTGACCTGTAATTTGTGATGTGCAAAAAGTCTAACCCGTCAAATCCCTAAAATTAACTTTTACTTCTGCAATTTTAAGTTCAGTAAATTCCGTTTTCCATTTTAATTCCACCGATCCTGAACTTTTCATGAAGTATTTTTGTGCTTTAATAAAAGCTGTCATAATTT
>JAQIWD010001543.1:0-12021 GCA_034694825.1 Anurida granaria | reverse complement strand
CGGGAAGGTCAACTGTGGTCGTTTTTGAACCTGCTGACAAGCAGAGTGTCAGCACACAAACTCTTCGTAAGTGATTCAAAACATTTGCGCATGTGACCTCCCTTCTTATTCATATGTATCTTTAGCTCCTGATGGACGTTCAGACAAACGAAGGGACACGGAAATTTCAGGAGAAGAGAGCGGCCCCAAGAGAAATGACGCATTGCAGTCAGCGTCGACCAGCTGCTCGTTCGGTACGTACTGTATGCGGATAAACTCAAGCATATCAGCTTGGAAGACAACAAACCGGAGCGCCATATTCGTTCTTACCCCTAATAAGACGGCTGAACCATTGAGGTTAGACCTATTTGGGAAACTTCATTTCTCCTATTTGTACCTACCTAGGTCGATGCGAGTCAGTTCCTATATTCAATGAGGACATTGAGAAGCGGATTCCGCAACCTGCTTCAGAAGGTGTAAGAAAAAATCCTGAGTTCCGATTCACATTTACAACGTTGAATGTCAAAAGATCGATTCCAATGGATGATCCAAAATGCGACGGAGCATCGAAGAAACAAAAAGTCCAGGAACAAGAGGGTAATGGAGCTGCAACAGTCACGGGTAAATTTTTTGGAATTTCTCCTCTTAACATATGCTCGACCAGGGAAACCGAACTCGGCAACTATTTCCCGCATTTTGGCGCTTCGTTAGCACGAATTAGTTTGAACTAGACCCTTATCATTTCGTTGAAATTGCAATTCCGAGCAGACTTTTTGTTAATTATTTGGAGGAGGAATTATATTGACGCAAACGCTCTTGATTAATTTATTTTAAAAATTACTTGTTTAGCGCCATGCAACAGGAACCTATCCCGATTGAGCCGCTTCACTCCAACGTCACCACAACTTGGAAACAATCCAATACCTTCTTGGTCACCATGTCTGGGATTTTCCTCCACTTCCGCCATGCCACCGCCCTCCAGTGAATCGGAAGGGATTCTTCAGTCCAAATTTCTCCAAGAGTTGGATAAGCAAGTAGAAGCTGATCTTCAACACCTTTCCGCACTATCAGGGACATCTAGGAAGATGCCGAAGCCACCACCAGCTCCCAAATTGTCATCTTACTCGGCACCGCCACCGTCCTCGGCTCCTTTTCTAAACGTTGAATTGAATGATAGCATCCTAAAGCAGTTTGACCAACAACCAAATGGAATTAAGTCATCATTTCTTTGCGGTTGCATTGATATGCTCAGGGGAGCCTCTCTTTTTGACCTACCGCTCAGCGAACTCAAGAGCACCCACTCAAATGCATCACGCGAAAAGAAATTCAACACCAGAGATTGGTGCGCTTATCTCATTCAGGACAGGACTCCTCACCGAACTGCCGAGACAGGAGTTACGAGAACTGCCGCACGTCAGCTCCGAGGATTCTATTTGGGTAAATAATAAATATTGATTTTCACACTAATACTATAAATTAAAAACAAAAACAAACAAAAACAAGAACAACGTTTTGATAAACAACAGCGGAAGAGAAAATGACATATTTTTTGACGGAACGGGGTTGGATACTGGATGCTCATCTGCAGTTACCGCCTCTCACCCTTGTCTATGGGGAATTTGTCACCAGGAAGGACAAACGGGATGGCCGGGAGGATAGAGCATTTGAAATTATTGACGTGGGATATCTAAATGGAGAAGACCTATCCCAATACGGAGTTGGGAGAAGGTAAATAACCCCTTAGGTTAATCTAAAACTATTCGTATTCGTCCCATCCATGATTGCATGTCTGAATTCAGATAATTGTTTAAAGTTGTTTTATTCTTTATTTTATGCGTTAATCTAGGCGTCACAAGGTCAGAGCCTTTTTCCGGGATTACCCCTCAATGTCGGTTGAAGTGAAGGTTAAGGATTTTGTATTCCTTTGTAACGTGGAAAAATCCCTGACATCGTAAGTGCAGTTTTGTGTGATTTGATTATGAAGTGATTGATTACATTATTTAGTATGTTTGGACTGGAATTTAATTTCAATTGCTTTAGGATGTGGATCCGTAACAAACAAGCTACCATGGAAGAGGGGGCGTATTGCTCGACGGTGACCGGGGTGCAAATTATACAGGTCAAGAATCCTGTCGGCTACAAACAACCACCTGTCTTTGGGTTTTCGTAAGCTAACTAGATTTGAATTCAAAATAGTATTCTACATGACTCGGTGTTAATATCCTTTCATTGTGTGCAATACAGAAAAACAATTCGAAAGCGGTACCTCCTCACCTGGCCTCCCATTTCTGATACGTCTGACTTCCCTGGCCCCAACATCATGACCCCCTTGGCTTCACGGTTTGATCTGTAGTAGTTCATTTCTTCTCGTCAACAACCAAGAACAACTTCAATGAAATCATCAGGTCCTTATCCGGCATTCCTGATGGGCAACAATTATGTAAGGTTATTTTCGTACTGAATTCCACTTTAAGTCCAGAAACTTTCACTACTAGAAATAGACTTTGCGTGGATCCACCGACCTTTGTCAACTCTTACCTTGTCGGTTATGACCACTTACTGGATTTGGATAAGTTTTCAAATATTTTTAGTCTGTTATTAACTAATAGTGTTGTTAGTTTAGATTTTATTTCCTCAAAAGCAGTCTACTCAATAAATAGGAGGTAAACCTGTTACTTCACTACACTACCAACTAACATTCACCTCGAAACTTGTCTTCGTTTAAAAAAATTCATTTTATGAATTTGACTGTGTTTTTAATTACGTTGAGGCTCCATTTTTATAGGCCTCAAGGTCACTGAAGGACGCAGGGAGCATGCTTCGAATTTCCCGCAGACCGTGTAGCTTCTCTGAAAACTTGGTTGACGCCTTCCAGCGTCCTTGAGGAGCACTCCACAACGGCGTCTATTTTATACCTCATTAGGAAGCTTTCCAGTGTCAAGTCAGTCACCCGCGTCGCACCATAACAGTTTTTCAAGTCTAATTTTGTACCTGATAAATGAATGGGTGCACGGTAAGATTGCAACATGATTTGCAATAATGAAAATATTCAAACCTGCAACAATCATCCTCGCATTCGGGCAACTTCGTCGGATTTCTGGGATCCATTTTTTGGAAATGCTTGAAAATGTTTGAGCATTGCTCACTGCGTAGCAAATTACGAAACAGTCCGTCTGCAATGACATGCGAAATTTCGTATGTATTACTTTCCATTGTTTCCAATCCATTGTTTAAGTTTCACTTTTGGATAGACGAGGCCTTTGAGTAACCGAGGCTCGACACGTGAGGACGTGTCATACAGATGCAGTTTGTAATTGACCCCATCGATATTGGTTTGCTTGATAAAGTAATTCTCTCGTCTGAAACGTCCATTTTATTACAACTTTTCAGTAGGCACTTGACAGTTGCTGTAATTGTTGATCGTTTGACTTACTCTAATGGATCCTCCGGTACAGAATCGTGCTTGGAGAAATGGTGTTCTAGGTAGGATTTCAATAGCTTCGTTTTCCCCACTGAATGATCACCAACAATTGTAATTTTTAATTCAATTCTACTCATCCTAAGTTTGCAGAGTGTTTCGGTAGGAGTTATCAATTTAGGGACATTTACGCTTTGAATTATAGAAATAATATGAGGTATGCAGCCTCTGGCGTGGCATCGGCAGTCTAGAAAGGGGTCATTCAAATGTGACGGTCCGCTGGATCGGGCATTTTTTGGACTCCCTCCCATCTCTTCGTCCAATTTTTAGCACGGGAGAGATAAGGCCAATTTTGCCCCGGCCAGACCCCATCCCCCTACCCCTGCGGATGTCCTTCTTGAATCCACCCAAATGTGGAATGTGGGGTCGTCTGGCGGATGTGGCTACTCTCATTTTCTGATTCCAGGAAAATTGTACATTTTCTCTGTCGTCTTAACTTCACAAATTATTGACGCAAATATAAACAATTTAGTGTTCGTTTCTGGTTTCAGTTTTCCATTCAATTCGAAGTGGACGGCCAAGTGGAAGGGGATGCATGGAAAACGTCGAGAGTGAAATTCCGGGGCGTGCATGACGCCATGCCTTTGCGCATGACTCAAGAAACATTAACCAAGCGTAAACCCCTGTAAACTTTGTGTACTGAATTTCCGTTTAAAATGCCAAAACTAACAATCTATCAATCGAATTGGAAAATTAATAGTTCCAGGTTCGAGGTTATTTGGTCCCAATGGTATTAATTATTTTAAAACAGATTTGCAGTTTCTGACTCATCTTGGCGAAGAGGATAAGAATTAGCTACAAACTAATTTATGAATTAATAAAACAAGGGTTTGGCCTTCACTACTTGTTCCTTCCTAATTCCCTATGCATTACTCATGCATTGCTAATTAAAATCCAACAACAAAAGCACTCAGTTTGCAATTTTCCTTAAATGTTCTTTGAATAGTGAATCTCATACTGACAAACTCCAATTAATTTTAAAAGCAATTAAGACTGAGAGTGGATGCTCTTTTTCGTCTGGCTGCCAAGTAGTTTGTTCCAACAATTTTGGAAATTGACTACTTTTGCAGTTTGCAATTAAATTGTGAGTTCTGAATCTATGTTTTAATGAACTTCTTTTAGAAATTTAAGAACCAATTTATAAAGTTAAAAACGTGCAAGAAATGTAAGGTATAAATTAAGGCGTCATTCTGGAGAGTACATCGCTAGAATGAACAAAATGGTGATCCCCAGTAGAATCCCAATGTTGTGATATAACAGAACCAGCCAAGCCTTTCTTGGACTGATTTCAATAGCCTTGTCAACCGCTTCCGCAACCTCTGGAACCTGGGTACACAAAAGTGATCAAATTATTGGCTCTTCTAGTTTGTTGACGTCTTATAATAATTTCTGTTCATTTTACCATGTCAGCTAGAGAAACGTAAAGGAATATCCCAGCTGCTAAGGCAAAAATGTAATTTTCAAATTCAATCTTCCCCAGGAGGATCCCAAGGGCAAGGCCCAAGTAGCATGTAATTGCAGAAAAAAAGTTGAAGAGGATTGCCCTCCTTACACTGAGACCCGAATTGATTAAGATTGCAAAGTCACCTGGAATGTCAATGCATGAAATGTGAGCGTCAACTAATGCAGAAGGTCATTCTCGTTATTTCCATGCAATAACCCACTCACCAAGTTCATGCGGGAACTCGTCACATGCTACGGCCAGCGATAGGATAAGTCCCGTTGAAAAGCTTTGGGAGAATCCTGCCCCAATTGACACCCCGTCAATGAAGTTGTGCAAACTGTCCCCAATTATGACAATCCAGGCTACGGTCTTGATGGACTTGTCACTACTATCGTCATCCAACACTCCATCCATCTTGTCCAGGACATGATTCAGGCTCAGCGTCGAGCGATGGACATCGTCGAGTGTGAAATAATTCTGAAAAATATTTGCTCAGGTTGCTAATTTTTTAGGGTCGGTTGAATCATAGCGAGTGTTGTACCATATTCAATTTTGGAGATGTGACGGGACGCCATTCGGGTTCAAGCTCTTCCGAATCGTTGCCAGAAATCAAGGAAGTTTCCACAACTTCCTCCGAATTGTCGACCTTTTTAGTGTGACCATTCTCTATTAGAATGTTGTTGACTGCATCCGACGACGGTTGCCTGCTGGCAGCTCCCGTCTCTTGTCGCAGCTTTCGTCGTTTCTGACGACTATTCTGTACAGAAATGAAACCAATTTGTGGGCATTTGCTAAATTTAGCTTTTACGTTCTTATTATGATGACATAGAAATTGGAGAAAGTTTATAATAAGTGGAAATGGCGAGTAGAAGGAGTCAACATTTTACGAGCATAGAAAGGCGGAAGCTAAGTTCGGTACCAGTAACAGTTAAATTTAGTAGACATTAAGTGTTGTGTATTTTGCCTTTGTGCGCAGGATTATGTGCTCCAATAAAATTGTCACCGTTTTGGTGGCACTGTTCCTCGCTGAAAATCGGATATCTGGCTTCAATGACCTCGGGACCGGAAATGAAGCCCATACACATCAAAGTATAGGGAAGTTCTTTCTGCTTTACCTTAACGGTTGCCTTGCTAAAATGCAAATTTTATTTTAGGTAGTGCCAAGATTGGACTCCATTTATACTCAACAGAAGCGGATCAACCGTCCTGCGTCGGTCACGGAATCATTTTGGATACGAAAACCGAACGAAAACTAAGCCATCACGTAATAACTTTTTTTAGAATTACAAAAATATTGGAAATTTTTATTGAAAGTTTCATTCATCTTCTAGTCCTTCGAATCCAAGTGGGCAAAATTAGCGGTTAACCAGCACAACAGGGAACGAATTAAATTGGGATACTCCCCGGTTCAACTGTCGCAAAATGTAAACTTTTTCTTTCGTTTAGTTATGTCTCGTCACGTGTTTCAAGCTACATTTCATGATAGTTATCCGGGATTAGTTTGAGCTACGCTCAACTAATGGGATCGCCAAGAGTGAATGGGAGGAATGACCTTAACTTGACCTCTGAGTTATCCTCCTCAGTGGAGACCATGATCCCTTTTGACATCCACTACGAAGACACTTACTACAACGAAGCCCTTAGGTTCCAAGCACCGGACGTGGATTCCAATTCCTTCCGAGCCTGTTGTCCAGGTCAAAAAATCTGACAACATACCGGTATGACCCCTGAAGACGACAATCATTTGTGACTTTCTTGTAGCTCCGTTCATGCGATTCATTTCCAATGAGACCCGAGAAATTGGCCTGTCAAGGGTGGTCCACAACGTTATGGGAAATTTTAAACGGCTCACATTCGTTTCAGTATTCAAACCCAAGTCGAACAAATGGGAGGCGACGGGGCTCTGTGACTCGGATCCGGAAATGTGAGTCACAAAAATGCACGTGCGCATTGCGTTTAATTTACAAATTCTTGAATTGTTTAATTAGTTTGGGAGATGCAATGCACGATACTTCAGAGTATGTTGATGACGATTACGAAGGGGAAGAGGATGATGGGGATATGCAGGATCTAAACAAAGCAGTTCAACAACTGGAGCAAATGAACATTAACGACAATTATTTCCACATTTAGTTGCCAATAAATCAAGCATTAATATGACGTGCCAAGACATAGAGGAAGGTAAACTTACAGATCTTGTTTTGACAATTATCTTAATCGTACACTCGAGAATCATGACGATCCAAATGGAGATCCAAATAAAACTGGCAACAAATATGTAATTGCCTTTAGGCGTGTGCGTCAGGTGAAAAGCCTGCAGAAAACAGAAAAAAAACTGATTAACTGTGAAAGAAATTTAAGTGCATTATGATTTACCTGTGGAATTAAATGAAAGATGGCTGAGCCGCTGAGTGAGCCGATGGCGAGGCCAATCATACACTGCATCGCGACTTTATAAAAGGATTTGTTCATAAGAGGGAAAAAGACGATTCCCGTGAGCGATGACAGATTTATGATGGTCACAAACAAAACACCGTAGCCCCATACTGTAAAAATTCAAATAGCTTAAATACCAGAGCTCAAACGTCCACCTGGAGGATATAAATTACTTTCTAGAGGCGTTAGCACAGCAGCGGCAGTTTCCAAGTCTCCATCTTGCCCTTCTAGTACCTTCACATTCATTCTTTACAAATCGGTTCAATAATCAGTGCCGTCGAATAGCACTAGTTTCTTCGGTGGTCTAGTATACAAAACTAAAAATAATTTGCCACAGATTAGGCAATCAATCACTGAAGCTCCAGACGCGTAACTTATATTTTCGGTGCGCAGTATAGGTTTACGCATATTGCGTAATTGCGCATAGACGGATATAAAAGGGCGCAAGATTTTGAAATTAACTTGAAATCGTTTAGTTAGCTTCGAAGTGGATTTGCTACTTACCGTTGTTGTATAACGATGCACGCCGTGTTTTGTTTCTAATTTGTTGAAACTGATATTGCTGCTACTACTGCTGGGAAAATTTCTGTTTTAATTGTTCCCAATTCCAGCAAACCTAAGCAATGGGATGAGCCTCCAATTGTGTAGCCCAAATTGTTGAACGCGTGGAAATTTCCAAGTTTATCTTGCAATTAGAGTAAAGTGGAGGGATTAGTCATTCAGCGTATAAAATCCCAATGATAGTAACTAAAACAAACTCCTTAACTTGAGTTAGTTTTACCTTAATATTTAACTCATTCAGTTCCCAGATAAGATTATAATGGTATTAGTGAAAACTCAGGTGGACGGATGCTACTCAAATAATTTTCAGGAGGCACAATTACTTATTGCGGGAGTGACTACGCTTTCAGTGATTTCTTACAGGTCAGTAAATTTACTGGGTAAAGTTACTCAATCTAACCAGCCAAACAGGAGTTCATGATAAAACAAATTCTTTAAAAAAACTCCACCCTGAATTAAATACAAGGAACAACTGAGAACAACCATTG
Source organism: Anurida granaria (assembly GCA_034694825.1). Classification (NCBI taxonomy): domain Eukaryota; kingdom Metazoa; phylum Arthropoda; class Collembola; order Poduromorpha; family Neanuridae; genus Anurida; species Anurida granaria. The sequence goes on along the minus strand of JAQIWD010001543.1, from coordinate 3,635 downwards.
TTCCATTCCCACGTATCACACGACGAGTGTGTCAATATTTGAGCTCCTTTGTGAAATCTACAATGATAAGTTCATGATTAAAAGTATTTTGACAAGGTTCAGTAGGTCGCAATTGTAATTTGGCAAGTTTGGCATTTTAAGGTTTACGCTAGACGCTATCACAATTTTTTTTGTTTTGTTTTCGTAATTGCGAATACCTAATCATATATTTTTGGTTCTCATTTAAGCATTAGCGTCTAGACAAGCAATTCCCGCTTTTATTGCTTTAATATACTTTTGTAGCCCAATTAATAACGAGTTCACAATTCCTTATTAAATGTTAATGTAACAGCTTGCGGCCGTCTGGTAGTTGGTCGGACTAGGAAACCTTTTTGTCAATTAATTGATTATCGTTGCCTTACAAGTACACGATGCCTAGTGTAATTTCCTGGAAGTAGAATACAAAAATCAAACTAATAAGTTCACCAGGCTGAACCTCCAAACAACCATTAGAATCGATCGAAATAAATTAAAGAGATGAGTTAGGAGGAATAATTTAAGTTTTCGAATAAGAACTTGAGTTGTGATAATAATAATTTATGCTCGCAAGTCATAGTTGAGAGAATTAATGTGGATTTTAAAATTGAATATTCCCTTGATACATTGCGAGCACAAAGAGGGTCGTGACTCCAGTCATCATCCCAAGATTCTGTAGCAACAACACTTTCAATCCTTCCAGGACGGAAATCTTACTCGATTCTTCAGCAACTTCATTCATCTCCGGTACCTAGGGCACAAAGTTTTTTTTTCTTAAACATTGCAATTCATTGCAATGCTGATTAATCAATTATAATACTGATTTTAGTTTACCATATCTACAAGTGAAATGTAGAGGAACATCCCTCCTGCGAGACCAAAAATATACACAGATGCCTCCACTTCACCCAAAAAGATTCCAATGGCTAAACCAAGGTAGCAAGTACATGCCGACAGAAAATTGTAAGTTAGTGCTTGGCGAATGGACATTCCGGCATTGAGCAACACTGCAAAGTCCCCTAGAATTATAAAGTAAAACCGTTGACATTGACGATGACGTGGCAAAAAAAAACGGGATTATCGACGAATACTTGATTCAGCATTCTATTGCCTTACCTAGCTCATGGGGTAATTCTTCACAGAGTACGGCGACACTAATACTGACTCCTGTCAAAATGCTCTCATTGAATGCTGCCCCAATTGATAATCCATCGATGAAATTATGGAGTCCGTCTCCAAAAATGATCATCCATGCCACTGTCGCAATCACGCTGTCCTTTCCTTGTTCGAATTTCACCAGCTTCTCATGCCCACCGCTACATTTCGGTTTCTAACGAATTGAAACGCAAAATATTTCAAGAATGACCTCATTTGTATATTTTATAAAAAATTAATAAAAATTTATCGACCTCTTGATGCCCAAATGAGGCTTTGATAGCTTGCTCTTGACATTCGTAAATAATTCCCGTCGTGGTTGGGGAACAAAAGGAAGTGTTCAGAGTTTCCTCATGATAATGGTCACCTCCTCCATTTGACATTTTGTGGAGTCCATCTTCAGCCAGGATAGAAATTGTACTCGTTTCAGGCGTATTGGAATAAATACTATTAGTTTTTTTAGCCTCTCTCCAAATATCATCCTTTCTCTATGAACAAAGAAACCACAATTTAGCATTTTGTGAATCGTTTATTTTGAAAATCAGCTTCTCCTTACTTGTTTATGCTCCATGATTATTTTGAGGAGACGCTCAACCATGAAGAACATCCAGATTCCTCCACTAATAACAAGAGACGTGTAGAGGTAACTGTGTGAGGCATCCTTGTCCATGAGCCCGTAAGCCTCCGTATCAAAAGAGTTAATGTTAACGCTTCAGGTCATCACCACACACAAGAAGATTCTACTCACCTGGGGAATCAGGTGAAAGACGGAGCTGCCTGTGAGCGATCCAACTGCGAGTCCAATTAGTACCGTTAGAATATGTTTGTACAACTTTTTACCCATAAAGGGCATCACGCTAACCCCTGCCAAGGAACTGCAACTGATCAAGGTCACAAACAAGATCCCATACCCCCAAACTAAAAAAAAAGCACATACAATGTGAATCGTATTCGAAGTTGGAAATGAATTATAAAAAGTAGAGTTTTAACCTTCGGCCTGTGTCGGCTTTGGCTGCTGCTCAACAGCGTCAACGTCATTGCGTCCAGGGCTCACACTTTTTGAAGCATCATTTGTTCCTTTACTAGCACCGTTGCCAATTGGGTTGCCAGCTGAAGACAAGCAACGTGGATTGTCAATCACGTACAGGATTTGAGGACATGCGGATTTGAGTTCCAATATTTGAGATTCTAGACTAAAGCCAAGGTCACAATCTGGTGAATTCAGGGTTAGAGGTTCGGACACTCGGCTGCTGGGGCATTGACATGTCCCATTTCCAGGGATTGCTGAATTCTGATTCTGCTGGACAATGGTGTAGATCTCAGCCAGAGTGAGATAGTTTCGACTCGGGTCACTGGAATATTTGGAGAGAAAGTACTTCCAGATCTCCACCTCATCCTTGCTTGATGAAACTGATGATGATGGGGTAATGAATATCAGAAGTAAAATCTTAAGGAAATCCAATTTCATTCTGAAGTTGGTGTTTGGTAACTGGAAACCACAGAAATATACAACAGAACTGATTAACTTCACTTAAATGTTGGTTGGGATATATCTTAAATACTTAGAGGATTTCTGTCCTAGTCCAAAGTGGGTGGTTCAATATTTGTCAAGGTGTTTTAGCGTAATGGTTAGTCGTAGTCTCTTTATTGCCAGTTTCTATAAAGCTTGTTATCAGCGTGAGCAGGAAAACTTAATGCCATCCAAGCACGACAGATTGCGAGAGGTGATGACACTTTCCCAATTGACAATAAGAGCACAAGGAGGGATTCGTATTTCAGAACTGTCATCAGAGTAGCGTCATGTTGGTCGGTTAATCAAATTCCTTTTGGTTCAGCAGTTTTATCGAGATTAGCTAATTTAGCAACTAATACTCAACAGCAACCTCGTTATCATCCCATGCTTCCAATACTTAAATGATAAGCGCACACAACTGCAGCACTCAAAGAATCTAACGTTATAAACTAAACGATGTAATTCGCGGGTTCAAATTAACTTTGGTTTAACTGATAACTGATAAATTCAAGTCTATGACCGCAGGAAAAACTATAAAAATCCAATCGTCAAAATCAGACGAGGTTATTGTCAACATATTAATTCCTTGTCAACATTTGATGCCAAACGATTAAATGACTTGTCGGTGTTTTTGGATGGGGGTTTAGTCCAGGGTTAGCCACAATGAGGGTAATATGACCAGAACAAACGACGATTCCTGTGCCAAAAAACTGAAGCTAAGTTTAAGAGAGATGAAATCCGCTATATTATTCTCGAGCGGAATAGTTATGCAGATTACTTTGTGAATTGTGATGATATTTGCCCTCGTAACCTTTGGTAACTCAATGTTTTGTATTAGGTAAGTCAGCCGTTAAAGTATTTTTCTATCGTTGAATGTTGAATGCTTGTCATTAAGCCAACGGAATGTATGAATGATGACGCAACTAGGACAAAGCCATTCTTAGGCCTAACA